>JBBPKP010000580.1:0-11898 GCA_038089335.1 Boletellus aff. obscurococcineus | reverse complement strand
GTTCACAAACGCGTTGCGGCGTCTCGACGACATACCTTGCGGACCAGTCCAAGGTCGAGCGTCGCAAGGGTGTCCACCGCCCAGCTGACGGTCGCCTGGCTTGGGCGTGTGGCAGACCAGCGGGCGAACGCTGACAAGCTAGAGACGGTGTCCGCAGCGGGCTCGGACTCGGGCTCTGAGTCGGACTCGGTGGTAGACATGGTCGGGATCAGGTTACAGCAGCTAGCTCACAGTCCCTTTATCGACTCCAGATACCAAGTCATGTCCGTTTTACATTCCACAACTCCCTCGCTGCGCGAGAACATGGACTCGTACGCCTGGATCGAATCCGCCGTCTGTGTAGCGCGTCAGACGAGGTGAGACCACTCGACAAGCACGGCGTGAGCACCTCTCCAGCGCAGAACTGCACGGGCTGCCACGGCTCGTCTTCCTCGGCCCTTATGGCGAGCAACATCTCCCGCCGGGCGGCCGACATCCCACCCTGAAAGCCTCTGTCGTCCCCCGACCTGCGCGCAGACACCTGCACCTCCCTCGCCTCCACCGCCTTCTTCTCCTTCTTCGGAGCTGGGAGAGCCTCTTCTGGATCTTGGGGCGGCCCATCATCGCTTTCGGAGTCGGAGTCCCTTCCCCTCGCATGCCGCACCTTTCGAGACACGACGTCGAGATAGGTCAAGGTGGGTCGAAACTGGTGCGTTTCGCTGACGGGTACGAGGTGCAGGCGGCCTCGTCGATCTCGGTCAGAACGGACCATGCCATGCCGCGAATCGCTCACCGTCTCGCACGACCCCGAGCATATAGGCACCACGTTGAGGGATCGCGTCGCTTCGCAGTCGAGTGTCGGTCAGCCTCAGATCCTCCTCCCTCTGCTTCGTCTGGTCCCCTTGGTTCTTCTCGCGGTCGTCCTCGCGCTGTGCAATCCCGAGATCTTTGCTCTTCTCGTGATTCCACACATCGGGGCGTGCATCGACTGGGACATGTATTTCGATTTTGCGAGATATGGGCTTGACGCGGGCGCAGATCCGTTTTCCACTGGCAGCTGCTGATGGGGGTGCTTGGAGTGGCCTGTTTAGAAGCGGGAACTGATGTATGTGCACGTTCGGACACAATCTGTCCGAGTAGTGGATCGGCAGGACGCTCACGACCTCATCGTCTCCGGGTTCCATCGCAGGAGCATCGTGGGAAAATGATTATTACCGGTGTACAAGTCTACAACTCGCGAGCTGGCGTCCTACGTCTGCGGTACTGGCTCATTAGGCAAATTCTCATCGCATCCTTCCTCCAGAGGTCTCTGGGAACGCGAAGGCCCCGGAGAGGGGTCTTCCACGCTCACCGTCGAACGGACACGTCCTTCGTCAGTGACGTGGGGTCTACCGGTGTGCGTTCTCTCTACGGGCGTCAATGACGCACGTGCTCTGAACAGCATCCTCGGACCACGGGCTGGCTGTGGTACATCCCCCAAGAGTTCCGCTGTGGTATAGTCGGTGTGCAAATCATGGTACCACCCCGACGGGCGGAGGAGCAGGGTTTCGTTTTCGTGGCGTCGGATCACACGTCCAAAGCTATGCACTACCAGCAGTGAGATGAACGCCCCTGCGGAATCAAGTGTCCATGACAACCATCATCGATCCAGGACATGGTGCACGTACAGTCCAAGGGAACCCAGATGATGGTATTGATACCGCCTGCGCTTTTGACCCCGACAAGAGTCATGGCTACAGTCACCGCGGTGAAAGCAGTAATAGCGGCGGTGTAACATGACTAGGTGACAAGTTAGAAATGCCTAGAGCGACCGAATGCAATGTACCTCATCTCTCATGACCTCCCGGAAGAGAGACATCCTGGGGATGTAACGAGTGTGGTGGCTCATGGAGTCCTGCACTGGAGAAGTTGACTGCCCAAAGGACGTGACTGCCCTCGGGGACAAATGGGGACTGCCTGTTGTGGTCGGCGCTCCGTCTGTGCAAGAGCGAGGAATCATGTGCAAACGTGCAGTGGAAGGAAAGGCTGAAAAACAGTTGACAAGTGGCCTCTTGTCCGACCAGCGCCTCTGATTTCGAGGGAGATATGTTGTTTTCCTATTTGGTTGATTGTGAACGTCACGAGGTGAAAGACGGCCTTGAGCGGCGATAGGCCTTTGCGATTTCCAGAAGGCATAAAAGACTGGGGGGGACATCAGCGGAGCTCATCGGACCGTAGGAATCACCAACAGCATGCGCAAATGAAGAGGGACTCGGCCAGCAAGATCATGACAAATACGGGGGAGAGTCCAGCTGATGGTCTATAGCAACGCCCTATTGGGGAATGAGCTGGGGAGCGAGGAAGAATACGAATATTACCCGAAACGCTACGGTGGCTGCGAAGGTTAATCACGTCCAAGATGAGCACTACGGCGGCAGCAGTTGACAGCGCCGCCAAACCGGTCAAGACAAGACGATTACTATCCAAGCACCTATATACTTTTATGCCTAATATTCCCGTGAGCTGTAAGAGTGCTGTCGAATGCGCCGTGCGAGTTTGGGGAAACGAACAAACCAGAGAGAGGGACACGCCGCTGGTGGTAGAGGCGACGCGTAGAATGCTAAATGGGGTGAGTGTGAGGTCGGATGGACGACAAGATGCTCACAGTGCGCAGTTTGCAGAGCTGTCGAACTGAGCGACGATGACAGGGATGGTGGCGACCGGCCCCAGCAGCTGGCTGAGGAAGAGGATGTAAAAAAGGCCCTTCTTTTTCACTTTGCCCCTCCAGAGGTAGATGGCGGAGACGAAGGCGTTGCGAAGAAAGATGGACAAGAGACAGCCGGTGATGATGAGGAATATGGCGGTGATCCGGAGGTCCTCGAGGAGGGGAGGTGCGACGAGCGAGCCGTCAGGAAGGGGGTAGTAGATCGGCTGGAACGAGTCGGTAGCTGGATAGAACTGGGAAAAGTCTGGGATGGTGATCTGCGTGGAGAGATCGACGACGACCTGCGCGCCGGGGGAGGGCGGTCGCGCGGGCGGGGTGATCGCAGGGGCGCGGGAGGGCGGGGGCATCGCGTGCGGGGTGGGGACGGGGAAGGAGGGCATGAGGGGGGGGCATCATGATGGCGTGCGGATGGAGAGAGCGGATCTGGCAGGGTCGGCCACAGCATGGACCCGCACCGCAACGCGTACGAGGCCAGCACGCAGGGCAGCGGCTGGAGGTTCTCGCCCGACCAGCTCGCCGCCGTCCGCGAGACGCTCAACGCTGGCGCCGTCGCAGCAATCAGGAGCACGTTTGAGAAGGACGAGGTATCGTCTCGACGCCGCCCGTCCGCGCGAGCTGACACCGCCAGCCGGGATCCTCTGCCAACCTCGCCTTCCTCTCCGCAGAGGAGGAGCTCCTCCTCGTCAAACTGTACATCACCAAGATCCCGCAGCTGTGTGGCCACTTTCGATTCCCGGAGGAGGTCGAGGCCACCGCGATCAGCTATCTCAAACGCTTCTACCTCAGGAACACCGTCATGGACTGGCACCCAAAGAACGTCATGTACGCCCCTCGCGCCCGTCCGTTCCCGCCACTCAACAGCCTCCAGGCTCACCGCCTTGTTTTTGGCGACCAAGACGACGAACAACCCGATCTCACTCGAGTCGTACGCATCCAACATCCCTCGCACGGCCCCCTCCGACGTGCTCGACCTCGAGTTTCTCGTCGCTCAGAGCCTGAGCTTCGAATTCACGGTATGGCATGCCCACCGATCCCTGTGGGGTCTCTGGCTTGACCTCCAAGTGCGACGCTTTCCGCTCGTCTGCCATCCCGCTCATGTCCGTCCAGTCCGCGTCTGGCGCCACGGACGATCAACGGCCGCGGGACGTGTACGAAACAGCGCTCAAGCACGTGCGCGACTCACGTTTCACCGACGCCGAACTCATCTACGCACCATCCCAAATCGCGTTCGCGGCGCTGTCGCTCGCCTCGCCGCCCCTGGCGCAGACATGGCTCGACTCCAAGCTACAACGCGGTGGCGAGTCCTTTCCAGACAGGCTCGAGGGCACCGTCAACGCGATCCAGGATCTGATCACACACGCAGGGCACCCACCAGACGTCGAAGCAGTTCGGGAGGTCGATCGCCGGCTCAGGTTGTGCAAGAATCCGGAAAAGGTAGTCGGCAGCAAGGCATATCTCGCCCGGAAAGCGGCGGATGAACTCAAGGCGGAGGTGAAACGCAACAAAAAGGCACAGGCGATGCACCGTGCCATGGAAGCTGACGATCCCTTTGGCAGCACGTTTATCGAGGGTCGACATCCACAGCGCATGGAGCAAGTCGACGACGACGACGACGACTGATGTCAGTGTGGACATTGTGTGACCACCGTATATTGATCTTGGTGGATCTGGCATAGATACAGGGAACGATGTTGCCACGGACCGTAGTCACAGTACCGGTCCAAACAACGATATGTTGGAGGGACGGACAACGTGGGTGACATGCTGTTGGCTGCATATTGACCTCGCTGAGCATGGCCACGAGGCAGGATCAGCGAGGCTTCGATGGAGCCTAGTTTGTATGAGTATTGGGATACATTTCAGAAACCTGTGGGGACGGCAGCGGTGAGGGAGAGGCGAGCACGTGGGCATGGACGACGGACAGCACTGGCAATCGAATGGGCACAGAGGGGTATCTGGGCGAGATGGAAGTGAGAACGACGAGGGGCGGGATGGATGGCGTGGTCACCTCCGCCCGTGGTGGAGATGCGCAGCTCGTCCTCCTTGTAGATGTTGAATCCGTCGGCTGTTTTGCGACCTGGGGGCGGTTGGGATGGGGGAGACCGGGCGGGGGGAAGACGCACGAGGGGCAGATCCCCGGGAGTCGCTGAAGCGGTCGCTGTCGTCCGTCCTCGTGCGCTTTTTTCCCCGACCGCGCCGCTTCCTGGACGGGTCGGGGACGGTCTCTGGACCGCACACGTTTGGCGGCGCCGTCTTTGCTTTTTTCTGTGGTGGTGCGGCGAATATCTCGTCGATTTCGGAGCGGGACATGTTGAGAGCCGCGCGCGTGGGACAACCGCGAGCAAGACGACGACGACGACGACGACGATGCTGTGAGTCCCGCCCTCCCGCCCCCCGCCGCCATCGCCCGCTCACCGCACGACGCAGGCCCCAGCAGCCACGAAGCCAGAGCGCGCAGAACACGAGCGCACCGCCCTTTCCCGCCCTCTCCGAGCCACTCTTCAACCTCGACACCAATGCCGCCGCCGCGAAGCAGATGGCCGCCCTCAACGTCGTCAACATGCAGCGCCAGCTCGCGAACAATTATCCGCGCCCGCCCGCACCGTCACCGTCTCAGATCCCGCTGGGCGGAACAGCGCCGGCATCGTTTCTCGGCGGAGTCTCTGCTTATAATCAGCCGGACGCCCTCCAGCCTCCCATCCTCGATGCCCCCCCCGCCATCCAGTTCTCCCCCCATTCTGCCCTCCCGCCCTCCTTCCCTCACACCCTCCAGTCCAACCCCGCTTCGCTCGAGCCCTCCATGCCGCCTTCCGTCGTCCCGGCCCGTCATCCCTCCAGCATCGCAGTCCTAAAACAAAAGCAGCGCAGTTTCCTGCTTGGTCTCGCCAACGTTCATATCTCCAGAAACAGTCCTCTCCCTCCCGCGTTGACCAATGTCCCACACCCCAGTTATGACCCCGCATCCTCGCTGTGGGGAAGCCTGGAATGCTCCTCCGAAGCCGGCGCATTCCGTCTGGCTGGAAAAGATATCGACTTGTTCAAGCTGTGGGGCATCGTGTCCCATCTCGGTGGCGGTCAAAAGGTATTCACCTCGTACACCTCCCGCCGTAAGCTGATTGTCTTGTGTGCTCGTTCGTCCAGGTGACCCAACAGAAAGCGTGGCCACAACTTCTTCCGAAATTCGACCTTCCTGAGTATCTCCCAGTGCCTATGCCTAACGGACAGCGCGACACTGCCGTCCTCTTGGCTAGTTACTACAATGCAATCATCCAGCCCTTCGAAGACGTTTATCGTCGCAAGATGGCAACGGGCCGTCCTCC
This sequence comes from Boletellus aff. obscurococcineus, assembly GCA_038089335.1. Taxonomy (NCBI): domain Eukaryota; kingdom Fungi; phylum Basidiomycota; class Agaricomycetes; order Boletales; family Boletaceae; genus Boletellus; species Boletellus aff. obscurococcineus. The sequence goes on along the minus strand of JBBPKP010000580.1, from coordinate 5,895 downwards.
TGGCGCACCCGTGCCCCCACATAATCCTCCCAGCAACCTTCCCCAAACTCCAGGCTCAGCATTCCCAGGCCCCTCGTCTCAGTTGTCCGGCCCTGTTGGCAACATGATGGGATTGCTGAACCAGTCCGCATCAAGTGGATCAAACCCGTCCGCCCCCATCACAGGTAGCCCCACCGTTACCGCACCCCATGCATTACCACAGAGCCCCCACCCACAGCATGGCGTTCCTCACGCATCTCTCTCAGGAACACATGGCTTCCTGGACTCTTTAGCCGGTCATTCGTTGGTGCCCCCGCCCGCCAGCACGGTCATGGAACCCCCTAGCTCCGCGGGCAATGAGCACCACGAGCAAGATAATCCGGGGATGAAGCGAAGGTTTGAGTCCGAGGAATTCGATGGAAAGCGAGCAAAGCTGAAGATGGGTGAGTTTATCTCATTCACGTCTGTCGTGCGTAATCGGTAACGTTTCGAACCCATCAAGGTGGGACAGAAGAAGCTGTCAGTGCCTCTTGATCCTCTTCCTCGAAACCCTCTAACCGCCTGCACAGTTACCCGCCATGCCAGCTTCGATGGATCGATCTCTCAGCCAGAATGCAGCAACCGCGACACAGCCATCTGCCTCGTCCCATCCACGCTCACAGTTCACGAGGACCAAAATCGAGTATATCCCACTAGCGCGTGAGGTGGACACGTATGGCGGGCGCGACCTCAACGGATTGGAAGACGACTACCTTCGTGCTCAACGCCGCCCAATGCGGGATATCAACGAATGGGGAACTGTGGACATTGAAGCACTCACCTTGTCCATCCGCTCTCGACTAACTACCGAACTTTCATATGCCCTGACCACGTTCACTCTTCTCTCAACGATGAAAGGTCCGACCCCTGGCTCCGGCTTTCCCATCGCACAGTGTAGTGATCTTTTGGAGGAAGTGCTAGACCTTTTGGAGGACGAGGCGTTCGATGGGGCTGCCGATACGCCCCAGTATTGCCTGACAGAGAATACCCATATACCACGCCATCGTGAGTTGGTGACCTTTGCTCTCGAATCTGAGCTATTGCCGTTTGCGGGCTTGAGAAGCGAACAGAGCTTGTGCAAGGAAGGTCATGCCCCCCCGCGTCGGTCAAGTCAAATCATTCTGTCTGTCACGAATATCATTCGAAATCTGTCTGTTGTTCCCGACAACATGCAATTTATGGCGCGACACGAGCGGACGCTGGAATTGATATTGCGTGTTTGCAGAGTCATCGCCCCACAGGACGGCGGTTCACTGAGGCCGGCATCGTCTGCCCTCTCTATCCCTGATGTTATCAACGTCCGCAAAGATGTCCTCAACGTTCTATCCAACCTCGCCATAATGATCTCTTTCCCTCAATCCGCTCCGCCTTCCGAGTCCACGATCCGTATTTGCTCGCGAATATTCGAGCTCGTCGCATCCATTCTAATCGAACCGGTGGATGCGATACCTCCAACGCAGACGCTGAAGCTTGCTGGTATCCCTTTCTACAACAGTAGGCCACCGTCTCTTCCTGACGTGGCCCTCGATGTCTTCACACATGTCGCCCACTTGGATCATAATCGGAAAATATTTTCTACCGTCATACCACAGCAGTGGTTATGGCGTCTGCTAGAGACGCTCGTCTTTCGGCTGCCAGTGAGCGATGCTGACTTTGCATTCGTCTCACGAGAATCGTGGCTGTCATACCTTGAGAAGGCAACCATGGCAATATACGTCATCGCGTTCCTCTCCCCCCCGGAACTGAAGAAGAAGATAAAGTCGGATCGGTCGCTGCATTTCTCGCAGATCATGCTCCGCATAGCACAGAGATTTGCTGGAACGAACGCATCGCCAGACGCTCGACAGTGGTTCCTGAGCACTGCACGCAGAGCAATCGAAGCGATGAAGGCCGTAGACGGTGGTGAGGATGCGTTCGACACGTCACAAACCACACAACCGACGCTTGCGTTTGGGATGGGCTTTGGAGAGTCGGGAGAAACAAATGTGGAAAGGGGGATGGGAATGCTCGCTGGTCGTCGGGATGGGGCATGGGAGTTGCTGATGCAGAGGGATTTGGATCAGACAATGTTCGCCGAGCTGGAGAGCCTGATGAGAGTAGAATGATGGATTCGTTCTGTCTGACCGATATGTACTTTGACTCGGCTGTGTCGACCTCCACGACCGACCTTGAACATGCCTGCTGATGTCGCCCCTCCTCCCCGGTACTCTCAACATGGCCTTGGTGATGTCCTCGCGAGTGAACACCTCACCGGCGTCCAGCTCCTCATTGTGCCCTCCCTAGACGGCGTAAACTTTCAGAAGGGCTACGTCGGCGCTGAAGGCGAACACGCAGCAATGGAGGGGGAAATCCAGCTCAAGGGCATCCGACCCGGCGCGTGGAGGAGACTGTCAGTCCATCCTATCTTGCTTGATCCCCCCCTGACCCAAACCTGGCTCAAAGGTCCGTGTCTTTGCGCACGACCGAGTCCGCACACGGTCGGGAAATCGAACTGTTCACTTCTGAGATGGACGTGACCTCGTTTCCACCTGGATCCTTCGCGGCCAACCCGGCCTCCTTCCCATTTGCCATACCGCTCACGCCAGACGTCCCGCAATGTGTCCACACCCCGCGCTCCTCAGTGATGCACGTACTGACTGCGACCCTGCATCCATCAAACCCCACACTGCCCCCTGTGTCGAGAGAGCTGCTCGCGCATACGAGGCGCTACACGTCGCACACGCATACCGTCGCGATTTCGCCCGAGACGCACGTAATGCATCATCCGGTGCGTGTGGAGGCAGAGATCCCCAAGTCGACGTTCACCGCAGGAGAGCCGATTCCCGTCTACGTTACGGTTCCGCCCCCCGCTCGCCAGTTTGTCTTGGAGGGGGGACTCAGGCTCCGTAACGTCAAGACGGAGCTGCTCCGCATCGTCGAGGTCAGGTGTCTGGATGACTTGCAGCGCGATCCTTCACACCCACAGGGTGCCGTGAATCGATCGTCGGGCGAGATCAACGGCGCTCCGCTCGGGGGTCCGTCGTCTGCGGCCCTTTCTGCGGTCGTCGAGAAACCGAGCGACCGTTTGTCCTTTGCGACTGCGTATACAGCTGTCATGGCTCGATCTGGGGCGTCTTGCAGGTTCCACACGTCGCACCCAATCCGACTACGGTTCGTCCTACGTCAAGCCTCGCCGTCCGTTTCCCCGGCCGATCGTCCGCGGTCCCTGGAAGGGGACTACGCCTACGCGGAGAGCGTCCCGCAATGTGTCTCCATCACACAAATGACGCTTCTGCATAAAGTGTCGTTCTTATTGAACGTTCACACGTCCTTTGTCGACATCGGGAGCAGGACGGAAACGCCACATACGATTTCGATCCCTATCAATATTATTCCACCGCCGGCACCGCTGCCCGAGGTCGAAGAATGGATAGATGCAGCATATCAAAAGAAACATGATCGCCCACCGCTCAGAACCGTGCGACAGGAGGACGCCGAGATTTCTGCCCCCCTGTACCACGAAGGCGAGGCCGGTCCAAGCTACACGCAGCACGGAGCCCCCCCACCGTTTGAAGACAGGGACGCTCCCCCGCCACCCTTTTTTTCGTCAGAAGCGTCGACGTCCGCCGGTCTGCCTACGTTCCAGGAGTCGGAGAACGAGATCTATATTCCGACCGACACGACAGAACATTTCGCAACGCCCGTGACAGAGACGATGATAGCCGGTGAAGGGGTCATCTTCGGCTTTCCTTCTTCCCAACAGTTCGACGGCCACAGCGACCCGCTGCATCGAACATCGACTCCGCCGCCTCCGGTTGAACAAGCGGCACAAGACCCCGAACTCACCGGGTTTGCTAGTCTTTCGCAACCACACCGAGTGCTGGGGTTGATTGAAGGGGAGCAACCACCTCCGCCGCCCCCACCGCTTGACGATCCGTCGGACCCGCCACCTTCGATAGATTCCGTGTTCAGATCGTCAAGCTCTGTTCAGACCCATACCCCAACGGGCATAGTACTTCGTTCGTTCGCCCGTGATCGGCAACACTCGTTGACACAAGCTGGTGAGGTGATGGATCAAGGATCGTCCCACGTAGCGGCGCCGCCACCGTACCTGACGACCAACGACCAAGAGCAAGTGGCGAGACCTCCGCCTTATGTGGACTTTATTCCTCCACGCAACAACGGTCATCGGTAGAACGTATCCATGGGTAGAGTCGACTGGGTGGACAGGGGGTGAAGTAGGCCATATTGCCTGATCACTGACTAAAATTAAGGAAGCAATCACATAAAAAAGGATGAGGAAGGCGTAGACACATATATATCAAGAGTTCATGTAATGGATCGTGGGATAACCGACAGGAGGGTAGTTCTCGCGAATGACTAGAGATGAATGGCTCAGCAATTGCAGGCGTCTTTGCCTTTGGCTTGGTTTTCCTCCAGGTTAACAGCGCCCTGTTGTGGTGAAGTGCCAGCTCGAGTACTCGCAGCGCCGTTTCTGGCGGCGCCACGATTCGACGCCAGGATGTGCTCGATTGGTATTTTCTTGGCTGCAGGTGGACGGGGTGAGGGAAAGGAAGGAGAGAAGGACGACGAACGGACCGATTTCTGTGAAGATCTCTACGATGCCCTCGCCGGTCTTTGCACTGGTCTCGAAGAAAAGGAGACCGGCCTCTGTGGCATAGGCTTGGGCTTCCTCCCGAGGAACTTGTCGTAGCGATTCCTCGCCTGCAGCGGGACTGGGAGCCTCTCCTGGGGTTGCGGTGGCGTCGTCGGCCTCGTCTTCGGATTCGGAAGGAGGGGAGGGGGCAGAGAGCGAAGGTAAAGGTTGGACGAGGTCGAGCTTGTTGCCGGCGAGTGCGATGACGATGTTGGGGTTGGCCTGTCGTTGCAGCTCCTTGACCCACGACTTTGCTTTCTCGAGGCTCGAGGCTTTCGTGACGTCATAAACGACGACGGCAGCCTGGGCATTGCGATAGTACATGGGCTATGGGAAGTGGATGTGGGTGGGGGGAGACAAGGGAGAGCGGAGGGACTGACGGCGAGGGAATGGAAGCGCTCCTGGCCTGCGGTGTCCCAGATTTCGTACCGGAGCACGCGATCCTCGAGACGACATTTCTGGGTCAAGAAGGCAGCACCGATGGTGGGCTCCTTGTTCGGCTGGAACTCGTTGGACACCTGCGGGAGGAGGGGTGAGCGGGCGGGGGATGGCACGGAGGAGTGGGCTGACGAATCGCAGGACGACGGAGGACTTTCCGACGGCGGCCTCGCCTGAAGGTGGGGGTGAGCGGGGAGGGGGCGGAGGGAGAAAGAAACTGACCGAGGAGGACGAGCTTGACCTGGATGGATTTGTCTGCGGCGTCGGCCATGGAGGGGAGAAGAGCGCAGCGTTGTTTGGTCGTGTATGGTCATGACCAACTTTCGTCCCTCCCCTGCCAGTGTCCCGCCCGGCGAGGTGTCCTACCTTCAGCGCGCCGTCCCCGCACCGCCGAACCATCATCCCCTCGTGCGTCCTCTTCCTCCTCCTCCTCCTCCCCCTCCCTCTCACACCCCTCCCAGAACCCCCTCAGCTTCCTGCTCCATGCCGCGCTCGTGTACCCCGACAAGCTCGCCCTCGCCCATCCAGACACCGACAGCCCCGCGTTCTACTCATACAGCACGTGGTCGGCACACTTCCTTTCCACTCTCCCCCTCTTTCTCACCTCTCGCCATCTAGGGCACAACGGATCCAGAATTTGGCATACGCTCTCGTCCACGCGGGTGTCCGTCCCGGCGACCGCGTCGCTGTCTTGTCCCCAAACGCGTCAGTGCCCGCGCCCCATCTCCCACCTCCCTGCTGACCCCCCCCTCCTCAAGCCCCATGATTGCAGGCACGTGTCGCTATCGCCCGCTGACCCCTAC
>JBBPKP010000579.1:0-11908 GCA_038089335.1 Boletellus aff. obscurococcineus | reverse complement strand
CCTTCCCACAACAGCCTCTGGATGGTGAACACTAGGGACCTATACTCCCTAGCCTTGCCCAGGGTAAGGCTTTGTACCCACTAGCTACTCAGTAGTAGGATATCAGAGCGCTATAGCCCTAGCCTTGAGGGTTTAGGGTTTAGTGGTTGCTTCAGCCATCTATAGACAGCACCATGTGCATGGACAGATATATGTTTTAGCTGGTTAGTGATTTTATGCACCATCACATAGGCTTGTCTGAGAGCAGTGTCACAGTGGTATTAAGGTGGTATCTGCATGCACCTACATGGTGGTCTGTCCAGGGACAGCCACCAATGGTGGAATCTGTGGTGTTACATAATGTATTACTCTTATGTGTAGTGGCTGTCCTTGGACAGCCCCACTGCTGTGAATGTGGACAATTGCAAAACGTATATTTCTTTTACATGGTATGTACCACCATTAGGCACAGGTGTCACAGTAATAGTGAAAGAATGAATGACAAATACAACTGGATGAGTTAGTTAAACAAGTGGAACTAGTTGAACAAGTATTCAAGTATGCAAGTATTAGTTAAATGGCCAGATAGTCTGTGCCTATTGTGCAAAGAAAATGGTTCAACTGCTAGTTTGAAGGAGCCTGGATAATCACACTCATCCACATTCTACAGCTACACTCCTGTGACATGATGCAATGTAGGTGCCATGTGACATCCTGCACCTCCACACTGTGGCCATCTCCAGACAGCCACAGATGACGTGATCTGGAGTATTACATAATGTAGCAGCCGTATGCCCAGTGGCCATCCAGGGATGGCCACTAGTGGCACAGCTCATGGTGTCATGTGATGTTGCACCCCGGGGATGTCTTTTGATAACCATAAATACACTCCTGTGACAATGCAATGTAGGTGCCATGTGATGTTCTGTACCTCCACACTATGGCTGTCTAGAGATGACCAGTAGTACATAATGTAGTAGCTGTATGCCTGGTGGCTGTCCCTGGATGGCCACCAGTGGCACAGCTCATGACATCATGTGATGTTGCACCCTGGGAATGTCTTTTGATGACAGGAATACTTTCCTTGGACTCCCATATTAGAGTGATCAAGTGAAGATAGAATATGTATAAACCCTAGGATGGGGTTACCTAGCACTCCCTAGATAGTCTCATAAACTAACTAACTAAACCTAACCCATGGTTCTGATGAATGTTCCTGTGGTTTGGATAAATGTTCCCATGGTTCTGATAAATGTTCTAGTGGTTTCAATGAATGCTCCCACAGTTCCAATGAATGTTCCCATAGTTCTGACAAATGTTCCTGTGGTTCCAATGAATGTTCTCACAGTTCAAATGAATATTCCCAACTATATAAAATTTGTCATTGATTCCAGAGCACTCTTTGATATATTTGGAACATTTTCTAAGGTTCTGTTAGTTTTCTCTTAGACACAGTTGGTAAGCAGCAGACTTGGCATACCCAGGCACACATCAGTTCAATGAAGGTGATCAAGTGTATGGACTCATGGGTGGTGTGGAGGTGAGTGAAGGCAGTGAGGGCAAAGGCATCAAACAGATGCAGGTAGTCTTATATCTCCATATCTGTTTTAATTTACCTATGGGATACTTAGGACCTGCAGTAGATACAGTATAGTATTTGCATGAACATGTGCTTTACAGCTCTTAACAGGCCATGGCTTGAGCCTGAGCCCTGGCTACTAGGGTCTTTTGAAGACTCCAGACCCAGCTGCTGAATTCTCAAAGCCAAAGCCCCCCTAAGCTGCACTAGCCTGATATCAGGTGCTATGGCAGATGGACTTGGCTATGGAGCACTATAGTACAGTTTTATAGCGCTTCAAGTACATATATCTCTGTGCATAGCAATATTTTGTCACTACATATAACAGCAATACAAGCATCAGCTCAATGATTTCTTGGGATGGCACAAAGTGAGCAGATGGCTGATGATTGATACACTCAGCATTATGCAGCAGCTTCAGATGATAACTAAGTATATACATACATTTACTGGGAGAAACCTGATGGGGAATATATACCCAATATGGAATAGCCAATTTAAGGCTCTGCTTGAAAAGGGCACAGTTGGGGAAATTTTCTTTTTTCACAGGGGATGTGGGGGATTCTTCCCCCCCACCAAGTTAGTCTGAGGAAGCAAACAGGCTTGGGAGTGGGCACCTACCCAGGAGGCAATGTGCAAACCTCCCAATGCCTTGATACTTCTGATGACATCTCAATAACTCTGGGGGCAACCTGATCACTTGAGGGAAACAGACTCTGACACAAAGACACCTACCCAGGAGGCAACATGTCAAGTTTGAAGAGTTGTTTCCCCTGGAGCCACTTGGGCTTCAGGCCAGGGGGGAGGTTAGGGGAATGATATTATGATGATATTATAATGATGACGATGTATATATATAATGGGTTGGGGACCCATCTAGCCTCACCCAGTGAAGGGTGAGTGCTTGAGCTGGGGCTGGGCTGGGCTGAAGAGGCAGGGGTTAGGTCTGGCTTAATCAGGCTCAGGCTGGTTAAATCTATTATTATTATTCTGACAGGGCATGTTGTTGCTGTTACAGCTCTGTCACCCCCACTGTTAGGTCTCACCATTGTCATCACATAATGTTTGTGGACATGCTATCATTTATAGCTTTGTAGCTAGCTAGCTAGCACTATCTCATAGTGGTTAAGTTCTGGGTTATACTGGGACACCATTAATATTGATGCTCTCATCCCTTCTGTCATTCTTGAGGCATATAGTGGGAGTGACTAGCAGTCATTACCAGTCAGAGTTTGGGGTGCATCTGATACATCATTGCATGCTCGTAACCACCTTCATTGAGCACTGTGCTGTGCTTGTGCTGTGCTTAAGCACCCACCCAGGTTATTGAGGTTGCTGAAGTCACAGTGGTTAAGGTTGGGGTCATTGACTGTACTGTCAAGCCCTTGCCCTTGTAGTTATTGGGGCAGGGTTACTATTGTAGCACTATCACCATGCTGTCCAAGCTGCATTGGTTAAGATTGAGTTCATACTGTTGAATATGGACTGTAAAAACTGATGGAACCTCAGAAAGAGTTTCAAACATTCCAAAAAGTGTTCCAGGACCCACGACAAAGTTTATCAGAACTGTGGGAACATTCATCGGAACCCTCAGAACTGATTTTGGAAGGCCCGGAACCAGTTTCGGAATGTTCAGAAACATATTCTCAAACATAGATTGAAGGGTACTAGAACTATTAAATAGCTCACAAAACATGTTCTATATATTCTAAACTAGACCAGCCATGTATATAAACCCAAGACCTATGTGTCTGAGAGAGAATAGAATAGAATAGCTTTTCACCTCATACACTGTCCTCAGAGACAGCTTCCCATAGGTTAGACCAGTAGGTGAGTACTGCTATGCACTGTATGGGCACTTTCAATGGGTTATGATCCCTGCTGCTCAATGTGTGCATGCAGTTGCAGGTGAAAACCCTGCACGCGATGCTGGTTGATGCCTGGCAAGTGAGCTTTGCACCAGACATGCAAATCCTACATTCAGCATCACTCCTCACTGCTCTTGCACTTTTCTTCACTGGCTCATGCTGTGAGAAGGGACCACTGTGAGGGTACACTCTGCTGTCATTATCCTTGGGTTTGCACTCAATGCCCCAAGTAGAATAAGATGGCCCAGAGGGTTAACCTATGTCAGTACTAGTCACTGACAATGATGTTCCTGTATCTAGAAAATGTCATCTACTGAGTCTACCTTCCACTCCATTCCCACTTTTAATGGTGCCAACTAACTCCAATATCAGCCTGCTGTCTAGGCTGCCACTTGTGCTTCTGGAAACACTTGGGTTGTTGGTGTAGAGGAAATCAAGCAACCACTTCTGACTTCAGAAACTGTTAGAGAGGGCAAATCTGCCACCACTGCCATTACTCCACCCTCTGCTGAGGCCCTAAAGAACTGGATTAGGTTCCAGAAGGCTAATGACTCTATTCTCAAAGTTCTGACCTTAAACATGACATCTGCCCTCTGCCAGAAATGGTCAGAACATCATATTGCCTCTTGCCCTGTCAATGAGGTGAAGAAGACCTATGTGACAACCAGCCTTACTGGTCTCTATAGGCATCTTTATAGAGATGACAGACATTCAAATTCCTACTGCCTCCCATCCCTTGCCCACTATCATAAAGCTTGAGAATGCCCTTGCTCACCTCTGAGACTGCTGAGAACACCATTCCCCTGAGAATTGAGGCAATGATCTTTCTTGACAAGCTGCCATCAACCATGGATGTCATACTAACATTGCATATGCTGTCACTGCATTATCAAGGCATGCTGCCAATTCTACTCAGCAGCACTTGGACGAAGCACTCTATATTTGTGGCTACCATCTCCCAACCAGATATTACTCCATGGTGTTCAATGGGAAGTTCAAGGCAGGCCTAACTGCCTATTCTGATTCTGACTTGGCTTCTAATCCCAACACACCACACTCTCAGACTGGCTGGTTTGTTAAACTAGCCAACCATATCCATCACCTACTTTCTCTACAGGGACTGAACATGTTACAATGTCTGTCTGTAGCCTACAAGTCATCTGGATCTGGCAATTACTTGCAGAGCTTAGATACGATCTCACCCCAATCCAGATATATAGTGATAACCAAGAATCTATCTTCATGGTCTCCAACCCAGTTACTAAAAAAACATAATGAGGACATCAAGATAAAACGGGTTGGTATTTGTAAGCTAGTCTCTGAAACACTCATAGAGCTGTTTTACATCAAGGGGGAGTCAAACCCTGTTGATATGTTTATAAAGAACTTGGGGCACACAAAGCTCTCACAACTACAATCACAATTAGGACTACAATTCTACCAGTCACCTATTCTCTAAATGAATACATATCTGTTTGAGATCCACTGCAAGTTCATGAGGGAGTGTTGAACATAGACTATAGGAACTGAGGGAATCTCAGAAAATGTTCTGAATGTTCCAAAGGGTGTTCTGGAACCCATGGGAAAGTTTATCAGAACTGCAGGAACATTCATCGGAACACTTGGAATCAGTGTCAGAACACTTGGAATCAGTTTGGAATGCTGATATATATATTGAAGGATACCAGAATGGTGAGATAGTTCACAAAACATGCTCTTTATATTCTCAAACATATCTGATATATATATAGACCCAAGACCCAAGTGCCTGAGGAAAATGCATTGGAACACTCAAAACCAGTTTCAGAATGTTGACATATGTATTGGATGTTACCAGAATGGTCAGATAGTGCACAAATCATGTACTTTCCATTCTAAAAAATGTGTGATATAAATATAGACCCAAATGCCTGAGATAGAACAACAGCTTGTCATCCCACACACCAGTCTTAGGAAAAACACCCATCTGCCATAGAAATCAGTTGGTGACTATTACTATATGTTACATTGGTGCTTTTGAGATCCTGAGGGTAACCCACCAGGCGAGTCTAGCCTGGTTGAGGCCATATAAAAAGTATACAGTGAGCAAATCACTTTATGCTCTTGTTCTAGAACTTGAAAGCATTTGAGTTGTCTCACCATATTTCCTCTTTCATTCAGTTGACCATGGAGATAAGCAGAGTGGATGTCTAGTACCTGTATATACTAGTTCACCACTGCAGAGAGTGCAAGCATTAAGTACACAGTCTGGAAACACACTAGGGGAACAGATCTAACTGAATTAGATGGCCATTGTGAGGCAATGCCATGATTGCAATTGACAATGTCTCACTGTGATGCAGTTGGCTGTCCAGGATGGCCATTGTATGGCCACACCACACTATTACAGCTGATAATATCACACTGCAACATGGTTGGCCATCCAGGATGGCCATGGTAAGGCCATACCACACTATTACAGCTAATGATGGTACACTGTGACACAGTTGGCCATGTAGAATGGCCATTTTGAGGCAATACCACCCATTGCAGTTGACAATATCTTAACTGTGAGTCAGTTAGTGATGCAGTTGGCCATCCAGAATGACCATTATGAGGCAATAGCTGTTACATTTTCTTCTCTTCCTTCAACCAACCCATCATGACCACCTGTGTACTACCATCCCCTCAACAACTATAGGGGTTTACTAGTAGACCCTCTCCTCTACAGACGTAACCCTAATGTCCCCTTTTAGTCCTCCTTTTGTCTTCTCCAATACAGTAACCATTGTTCTCCCTATACAGACTACACCATTGTTCTCCTAATCTGGTACCCATTGTTCTCCCAGATCATCTTCCCAATTCTTCCCCTATAAATACCCACCATAGCTGTCATGTATTCCTTAGCTAGATCTATGTTTAACCACATAACTCTTCTCACTCTGAGTGTGTTGGCATTGCTTGAGACCTTGGACTTCTATCAGACTTTGTGTCACTGCTGAAGGACATGCTTGACAGCAAGATCATTTATGTCAATGTAACAAAAGATCTAGCTAGTCCTGACACCCCTGCTTTTTAGCAGAAGGGCACTATCAAGAAGACAACACATCGTATGGCTTACAACAGGAGGAGTCCTCCGATTTGGAATGCTTGTCACATTCGGAATACCTATCCCTGTCCCCTGCCCTGCCTAGGAGAGAGAGAAACCCCTTCCAGACATGAAGGAGAAGAAGCCCCTCTATTTCCCTACCAGCTCCACCTGTTCTATCCATCACCCCTCTGCTGGTGGATACCCCCAGACTTGAGCTGCCAAGAAACCCTCTCTCCGAAGAAACTACCCCGCTCACTGCTATACCACTTCCCCTACCTGAGCTGACCCCTGAACCATTACCCATCATGGTTGACTCTACTTCTCCCTCCAATCACTCTTCTGAAAGCGACCATGAAATGGACCTGGCCATACCAACTGTATTTGAGGCAAGATGAACCAAACTGAAAGCAGGGTTGCTGAATGATTTCGATGGAGAGCCCAAGAGAGCCAACCTATGGCTGCTGGTGATAATTGCCTACTTTGAAATGAATGAGACCCTCTATAACACAGACACAGAGTGGATCCTCACCTGCCTGAACAAGATGAATACTGGAAGGGCCACCATGTTTGCAGAAACCTGGTACCTGAAAGTGGCAGAGTCAACTTTCACACAGTTCAAGATGGCCTTTGAGGTGTCTTTTGTGCTGGTGGGGCTGAAAGAAATTGCCCAAAACAAGCTTTACAATATCAAGCATGCAGACTACCCAGATCCCAAGGAAAGAAACCTGCTGAGGAAGCACCTTGGAGACTTTGACAGATTTGTTACTGCTTTTGAGATTGCGGCAGAATGAAGCAGTTTAGACACTGGACATAATGAGATCTTGATCGACCTCCTGAGGAAGGGGGTATACTTTAGACTCACCCAAATGATGATCACTATTAACCCCCAGCTGACGACCTGGAAGGATTGGGTCAAACAGGCTAGAAATTTTGAGCAGAACACTATCAGGTTGGACCAGCTCTGGAACAGCAAAGGATACTATGTCCCTGAAGGAACCTCAACCAACCCTCAACGTGACCCTAACGCTATGAACATCAATGCTGTCTGACTCTCCCCTGAGTAGCAAGCAGAATGCTTCTGAAAGAACCTCTGCGTTGTATGCAAGAAACCTGGCTGCCGCTCCTCCAACCACTGCAAAGAGAGGGGGAAAATCCCAGCCAGAGCCAGGGTAACCCAAACTGACCCACTCAACGACTATGCCTCCTCTTCCAAGTACACCAGGGAGGAGTTGGCAAAGGTCTTGGACATCACTCTCAGCAGCAATGGGGACGAGTTAGAATCTGTTGCTGCCGATGTGCAAAGGGTAGCAATAGAACAGGGTTTTGCCTGGGGAGGGAAGTAGTGACGTCTTCCCCTCCCAAACAGATTGCCAGTGTAATTATCTCCAGAGGAGATCTCTGCTCAATGAAAATATCCTTGACTCTCTCCTATCCTGGCAGGAAAACTGTTACAACCCTCACGCTTATTGACAGCGGAGCAACCAAAAGTTTCATAAATCAGACCACTCTTCAATTAGAAGAATGGACCCCCTGATGATTACAAACCCCTCTCGTTGCCAAAAACATGGATGGCACCCAAAACCAAGCAGGGCTCATCAGATAATATGTTCCCCTTGTAGTGATGTGTGGGGGAATACGAGAACGACAAGACTTCTATGTCATAAATGCAGCAAAAGATCCCGTCATCCTAGGAATTGACTGGATAAGGGGAGAGCTCTCTCTTGTAGATGTACCTGGAACCCCTTCCCTGCAACTAATGAATGATGAAGACCACCCCTACCTCTTGCGATATTTGGGCTTGCACCATAAGTATGATGCTGACCTCTCTGTAAGGAAGACAACCTTATCCATGCAGATCGCCCAAGCAACTAAAGCTGAGAAGGCTCCTTTACCCCCCATCTGTAACAATTTTGCCCACATTTTCAGAGAACCCCCTGTCAGAACACTTCCACCAGAGAGGAAATTGGACCATGAGATCGTTCTCTCTGACAATTTCATTCCCAAGGTAGTGAAAATTTATCCCCTGAATCCAAAAGAGACCCTCACCTGTGAAGATTTCGTCAAGGAGTATCTGGCCTTTGGGAAAATCGTCCACTCCAAATCCCCACAGGCTGCCCTGTTCTTCTTTGTAGCAAAGAAAGATGGCTCGTTACACCCCTGCCAAGACCATCGATATATCAATTCCTTCACTGTCAAGAACACCTACCCACTCCCTTTAATCTCAGAACTAGTGGATAAGGTTAAGGGATCCTCTATATTTACTAAGATGGATATTCAATGGGGATATAACAATGTGTGCACTAAACCCACTGACCGATGGAAAGCAGCATTCATCACACCCTTGGGTCTGTTTGAGCCAACTGTGATGTTCTTCAGCTTATCTGGATCTCCTCCAACCTTCCAAGCCCTGATGGATGATGTTTTCAGGGATTATCTTGTGAAGGGATGGTTAATCATCTACATGGACGACATTCTTATTCACTCTTTGGATCAGAAAACTTATGATGAATGAACTAAGAAAGTTCTTCAATGCCTCTTGGAACATCAGTTTTATCTCAAACCATCCAAATGTTCCTTCTCCATCACTGAGGTGGAATTCCTTGGCATCATCCTCCAACCCGGTGAAATCACTCTTGATCCAGGCAAACTTTCTGCTATTAATGAGTGGATGACCCCTTGCACCATTAAGGATGTCCAGTCCTTCCTGGGATTTTGCAACTTTTATTGGAAGTTCATTGCTGGCTTCTCCAACATTGCACTCCCCCTAAACTCACTCACCTGCAAGGGTGCCCAGTGAGACTGGACTGATGCCTGTGAACATGCATTCTCCACTCTTTGCATGGCTTTTAAGTCTTGCCTGGTCCTTTACCTCCCTGACAATTCTTCCCCATTTTGGGTGATGACCAACACATCCCTGGGGGCCTGCAGTGCCATGCTCATGCAGAAGGACTCTAATGGTGATCTTCACCCTTGCACCTACTTCTCCAAGACTTTCTCTCTGGAAGAGCAGAATTATGACATTTATGATTGAGAATTGCTAGTAGTTATTCAAGCCCTTGAAGAGTGGTGGCACCACCTATTAGGAACTAACCATCTGGTCACTGTCCTCACAGATCATAAAAACCTTAGCTATTTCAAGTCCCCCCATCAACTGTCTCAATGGCAATCCTGATGGATGCTTTTCCTGATGGATTTCGACCTTGTCTTTCACCATCTCCCCGGATCGGTGATGGGACCGGCAGATGCATTATCCTGACTCCACCTCCCTGACACTGCAACGGACAACCAAGACCTTGTCCTCCTCACCCCAGCAGTGATGGTCTGCACTATCAACCTTGCATTGCAAGATTGCATTGCATCCTCCACCCCAACAGATGACTTTGTTGCCTCTGCACTTAACCACCTTTCCTCTCCCTCCACATCATGCTTATTCTCCTCCCCCACAGACTGGCAGTATACCGATAACCTTTTATACTACAAAGATCGCCTCTACATCCCCCTGATTCACACCAGTCCTTAACCTGGTCAGTGCACGAATCCCTAGCTGGTGGCCATGCTGGCTCTTTCTGTCTCCTTGCCCTTTTATGACAGGACTATTGGTGGCTGGGAATGGCTACTTTTGTCTGCCATTTCATCACCGGTTGCACAGTGTGTCAGCAGAATAAAGTTATCACTCACCTGATTTCCTCCGCTCTCTCTCCTATTCCCTCCACAGCCACCTGCCCCTTTCAATAGATCTTGATGGACTTCACAGCCAGTCTCCCCACTGTGGGAACTCATAATGCCATTCTGGTCAGGGTCAACCATGGACTTACTAAAGGGGTGATTCTTATTCCCATGAACAGAAATGCCAATGCTGCCAAAGTAGCAAAATTGTTTTTCTCTTATGTCTTCCCCCAATTCAGCTTGCACAACAAAGTAATTTCCAACAGAGGCCCTCAATTCACTTCTGCTTTTGCTAGAGAACTTGCCCAACTCTTGGACTATGATGTGGCCCTATCTATGGCCTACCATTCCCAAACTGATGGAGAGATGGAACAAGTAAATCAGGAAATCGGGACCTATCTGAAAATGTTCTGCCAGGTGAACTCTTCATCTTGGCCAGAACTCCTTCCAATGGTGGAATTCTCCCACAACACCCTGACATATTCCATAACCAAGAAGTCACTGTTCTCTCTCATGATGGGCTATGAGCCCTGAGTCTATCCCTCTCTGGGAAAAATCTTCCTCCCAGCTCTCATGGAGTGACTGTCCCTCCTGGAAAAGGCTAGGGATAATGCCTTAGTGGCCCACTGCCTAGCCCAACTGGAAATGAAACAGTGAAGGAATGGCAAACCCCCATCCTGGAAGGCAGGAACGAAGGTCTGGCTCGATGCCACAAACCTAAAAATGACCCATGCCTTTCCCAAATTGGGTCCCCATCATTTGGGACCCTTTGAGATCGAAAAAGTCATTTCACCTGTGACATTCTGTTTACAACTCCCCACATCATGGAAGATACACCCAAACTTTCATGCTTCTTTACTTTACCCTTTTACAGAAACCACTGAACATGGCCCGAACTTCCTCCGACCCCTGCCTGACATTATTAACAAAGAAGAAGTCTATGAAGTAGAAGGAATCTTAGCTCATTGAGGGACGCCTTCTCAGCAAAAATACCTCATCAAGTGGCAGGGCTATCTATCCTCCAAAAATATGTGGGAACCAGAATGGAACTTAACCAGCTCCTCAGCTCTTTTACGACTATATAAGTCAGCCCAACCATAGCAATTTCCTATCTGTCGTACCACCACCGACATCCACCCCACCCACCATGTCCTCCATCACCATCACCCTCTCCACCTCCTCTCTCATCCTCCTTACCCTTGCCCTCCTCATCTTCCTCTCTGCCTATTGGCTGGTGGGGAAGTTCCTGGAGTGCTATGTAGCAAGAGTAGTGTACAGTGTGATGGAGAGAATGCCAGGGATGGTCCAGAGGACCACATTCCAAGATGGACATGTCAACCTGGTGGAAATGACAGGAGGAGGATGGTTGAAGGCCTGGTACTGGGAGATTAACCTCTCCCCAAATGGCCCATGGGAATACAACAACCACGTGGCCCCTTTCCCAGTCCAGGCCAGGGGAGATGGGAACGAGGAAGCGTGGGGAAACTAAGGGGCCTTAATGAGGAATATAATGCACCTTTGTCCCCTCAAAGCTGTTTGAAATGCGAGAACCCACCTTCCACTGAATGGATTTCCCCACCATCGTTGAAACTATTGTCTACAAATTTGAACTTGCTCCCAGACTCCATTGCTGGTGCCCCTGTCCCCAGAAACATGACCTGGACACTTTCGCCATTCCAAAGGGGACCCACGACGTTGCCAGATACCCTGCCCACCTCAAACAGTTTTGGGAGTGTATCAAACTTG
>JBBPKP010000577.1:0-11926 GCA_038089335.1 Boletellus aff. obscurococcineus | reverse complement strand
AAAAGCGTTTCAAACTGCTGGGTCGCGAATGGCTATGTGGGGTCGTTATCTAGCGATACATGCACGTTACCAGCTTTCTTTTGGTACGTCCTTGTTGGTCTCATGCATCGTATATATTGAAATATTCTTTGCCTCTGAAGACATGTGGTGGTTGGCGCTAGCCATTTTCCTCATCTGCGTGATAGAGGTTTGGGAATAATGGTTCGCTGGGTGGATATGTCTGAATATTACTTCTTTAGAGGGACAGCTTGATGAATCCAGAGAATCAGAGCTGGTTCAATGTATTCTCGCTCAGTATGTGGGAACATATTTAGGGTGAACGTGTTCATTGACCAGACATTGCTTGCCAGTCTTTGAGGCAGTTTCAGCATACGGAACTGTCGGACTCAGTCTCGGCATCCCAAACGTACGTCCTATTCTGGTTTCACGACGAGTGCGATAGCTCAATCGTGGGTGTAGGAAAATTACTCTCTCTCGGGGGCATTTCGACCACTATCGAAGCTTATCATTTGTCTGGTCATGTTACGTGGCCGTCATCGCGGTCTGCCTGTGGCAATTGATAGGGCGATCGTACTCCCATACGAGTTCGAACAGGCACCACAAGACGACTCAGACTTGCCACCAAAGTTGGATGAATTGCCATCCCGTCGGTACAGCGGTGACCCCATCTTCCATCCCATCGAGGTATCTACCGAAAGCGCCGCACACGACCGAACAATCGCTTAGAACGAACGGGTTGGTGAAGACGAAGGATGATGAAGGAGAGCAGTGAGTATGATGTCCAGACATGTCGTTACGCTGTGTTTGGTTGGCTTGCGGAGTGAATTGACACTGGGTGCGGAATTCAAACTGGAGCCAGGCCTGTAATGCGGATGTGGATGGCGAGATGAAGGTTCAAGACATGATCAGTGCGCCTGCAAAGCTGGAGCAAATTTTAAGCGGGCCGTTAACACATCGCACCGTTCTTCTCGCCAGTGCACCCCTGCACAGTGGACACGGTCCCATCTCGATACTGATGGGCTCGCAACTCGATTGGGTAAGCAGCCATTGGCGCCGCTTAATACCAATTCCGTGTTCGCTCCGTCCAGCGCCTTGCTGATAAACCAATGGACACGTTTGAAGGAAGCGCCGACATGTGACAATCTCCCGCCCTCCGCGGCCTGCTTCGCGTAGGATCCAAGTGACCCGGCTGCCTCCTGAAACAGTTATCTCAGCGACCAACATTCTCCTTGAGTTCATCTGCGGTGACGGGTTCTCGTTCGTGATGGCCACCCTTGATGCCTGATCATCCAGGCATGTATCCCGAAAGGTGACCCACATCAACAGCCGAAGGGGAAACTGTAAGTTTCTTCATTACAGCCGTCCGGTGCAGACAGCGGTGCATTCTGGATCAAACTGATACCTGCAACTAACGGATTGGTACTCAATCCTGAGGAACCTGTCTATCTGCCATGGAATTCGGGCATTATCTGACACGATTCTGTGAGCAAATAGGACAGGTCGAATGGCAAGTCTCCTGACTGCAAGCGAGATTTTGGCATGTCAGCATCTGCGTTCACTTCGACTTGAAGCTGGCTGACGTCTCAAATCTTTCCCACCTAATTGGTGTCCACCACATGCGAGGATAGCTGATAAGCCCCCCCACCGTGACATGGATCGAGCGTGGCCGGCCCGCAAGGACACCGGTTCGGGTGGTGCAACCGAGTTAGGTGAGCACTCCCGGGACAAGTACTTTACGGCGAGTGTGGAAAACAGCGGTGATCGAGCGCACTGACGAGGATGGCGAGAATGGCGGAGGCGGTCTGGTCACAGGTTCGTCGATCAGATATTTCCTTCGCGCCGGCTCGTGAGCCCTTGAGATGGTATCAAGGTATCGGTGACGTCCACCTGATCCTGCAGCAGATGGAGATTATAGGATTTAGATGGTGTTCGATGGGACTCGAGCGTCGTCCAAAATGACTTCAACGGATTTTTACTTGGCGTTTAATCTAGACCCAAGTTGAGTTGTGTAATCCCCATTGTCCCACAGTGGGGACGTCGTATGAGCCCTTTACAGCTACACGCTATTTACAGTGGGCTGCAGCAATACTGTAATAACCTGAATTCTGCATAGTCGGTGATGCTCGACGACTCGGCAAAGGGCCTGAGACAGTTTCCGGTTAAAATTGCCAGCAAAACAGCCTTGGTGCATCATCTCGCGTGCAATATCTCTTCTCACCCGTTCGCATCGCTTCGGGGATCATGACGGGCCGCGGTCGTCACATATGGCCTTGCAGCCGAAGGTGCCAAGATCAGAGCGTGGTAGTATGTAGCCGAACATTGTCGTGCTATCAGTCTCAGCGACCGGGTGCCGGGTCACGTGCTCGGGTAATGCAGTGGGTAGATGATTTGCACCGACTAGGTGTTAACCCGTCCCGGCCGGCCCCCGGCTCGTTTACAAACTAGCATTAACGCGTTGGTGAATCTGCGGCTTTCCACGGACTGGGGGTTCACGACAGTCCAAGCAAGGCCCCAATGAAAAGCGTTTATCGATATCCCGCAAAACTTACATGCTACAAAACACTATCGGATATCTGGAAGCACGTGCGAAATGGAGCCCGGAGTGCTCATCCCTATAGCTTGGTTTTAAACTGCGCAAGGGCCAAGGGTTGGTCTGTTGAGGAGATAAATGAGAAATCATCATCCCAACGCAGAAAAAAAGCGGAATACACACATGCCGCATTATACAGGCTATCTGCCGGAGTTTGGCCAACGTGAGCATGGAGGCCGCTCGCGTCGACCAAATCGGGAGTCAATTCGTCAATTGTCCGCGCGCCGAGCAACCGCATTCCCATCTGAAGCTCATCCTGAAACATTATCAGTACCTGATGAGTCGAATGTCACTATGGATGTACCCCGAAAATTTGAATGGCTTTTTCGACACCCGCTTCACCGTACGCACAGAACGAGTACATGAAGGCTCGTCCCACGCCGACGGCTTTTGCCCCGAGCGCCAGCGCCTTGAGAACATCCGATGCACGGCGGACACCACCATCGACAAACACCTCGAACTGGGGATTCGGCCAGGGTCCCCGTGTCTTCAACGCTTCCACGACATCGACCAAATTCTCGATACCGGAGCGTGCCGTGTCAAGTTGCCGACCACCATGATTGGAAAGAACGATACCGGCAACGCCGTAGTCATACGCCCTTAGGGCATCCTCTGGCGTCGCAACACCCTTGAGCACGATGGGCACTGTTGCACTATTAGATGGATTTAACAGCGGCAAAGAGTGTTCAATATCGTACTGTTCGTGATGCTCTTGAACCATGGGATATCTTTCCATGACAAAGAGGGGTCGATAAATGACTAAGAGATGCGCTCAGAACAATGAATCAGCGCGCACATAGCACTTACTGAAATTGCACGCGCAACGCCCTCGTCCTTCTTTACACCGGACTCGTTTTCCTGCACCTTTGCAACCCCTGATTCATCCACAAACTTCATGCGCATATCTTTCTCACGACGGCCGAGCTGCGGTGCATCAACGGTGATAAACAATCCTTTGATGCCACGCTTCTCAGCATGCTGTACATATTTTTTGGTTATTTCCCTGTCGCGGTTGACGTACAACTGCAAGAACTGGACTTGGCCAGGAGCAGCAGCATCGACAATTTCGTCGAAGGAGCACGAAGCGAGAGTAGGTATCTAGTGACCTCCAGTCAGTAGAATGTTTAAAGAGGAAAGGTTGCGGCGATACCATCTGGATGACGCCATGTTTACCGGCTGCACGTGTCAAGTTGAGTTCACCATCAGGATGGCCAAGCTTGCCAAGAGCAGTTGCGGACTACGAAGTTACTCAGCTATCCCGCCATCAAATTTCTCATGAGATAGCGTACGATATAGACGGGAAGTGATGACTTTTGGCCCAGAATCGTGGTCGACCAATCTACGGTGCTGACATCTCGCAGGATGCGCGGCCGGAACCAGATCCTGTACGTATGTTGTAAGCTCCGTGAGCGAGGTCATCAAAAACTGGAATTATTTAAACCTTTGGAAAGCGGCACGGTTTTCACGGATCGTAATTTCGTCATCGGAGGCTGAAGAGTAGTAAGCCCATGCCTTGGGAGGGAGGATCACTTTGGCAACTGCCTAAAAATCATGAAACATCTGCTCGGAACCACAGGACAAAATACAAACCTCGAAGTCGTGCAGGTTCACAATTTCATCGAGTGGCGGACGCGCAGCTAACAGCTCTTGGCGTCTTATCTCTTCCGCAGTTACCACCTTCTCTTTGACAACCGTCTTTGGATCAACGGCGCCAAGACTGAAACGCGCGGCAAATTGACCCTCGCCGGTCTGCTGAAAGCAATACAATTCACTCACTGTTTCTCTTTGGGCAAGTGCGTAGTGATTACGTCTGGTGGGTGAATAGGATCATATGCCTCGCTGCACGTCGTCAATAAGATTACGAACTGCCATACATATTTTCTGAAGGCTACTTACGACGCATCTTTTCCGGCATATTTCAGAATAATTTTGCTACCACCGGGGTGCTCTGGATCACAAAATAAACACATCATGACACGATGTCCTGGGTAACCGCATACCTGGCAAGAATTCTGTAACATCATAGACCTTTCCTGTCCGTATAATAAATGCCAGTTAGGGAATACATGAGCTCACGAAACCGCACCATGGATGATAATCCAACAGCTGGACGCGTTGGAATGCTCAGCGACAGTTTGGGAAGAGATGTAAGACATTGTACAACAAGGTTTCAGAGGACCACTCTGAGAAACAAAGCCAGTGAGGAAGCTGCGCAGAGGAACGCCACCCCGACAGCTTTTGAGATGATTTCAAACGGAATAGCGGGAATCCGCACCGTGTGCCCCCGACGGAAAAGTCGCTTTAAAATTTTCATCTGAGCAAATACTTACCATAGGCAATGTGCTCTCCTGAAGGCGGGCCCAGCCATTGCTCGGCGTTAGACCGGGAATTGATATGGCTCCATAGCTCCAGTACTCGCGACTGCGAGACACTCAATCACACCAAGATACATGCTGTTCACCGGATAGTCATGATGGGAACGACGAACCGGAAGACCGTCCGCTGGGCGGTGCAAAAAAAAGGCTCCACAGACGGCACGCATGGTCCACTCTAACTCCGTCGCTGGATACCTTGTGGAGGCAAATGCCAAGCAAGTTGCGTGTGCAAGAAGGGATGCGCCAGCGTGGCCACGCTGGAGAGTATTACTCACGAGTACTGGGGTCGACGTTTTTGGTCGTACAGTGAGTCATGTTACTCACGCATTTTGGTGTCCTCCATGGATCGATTCGGACGTTTTGCGGGCCCCGCAAAGAAACTTCAGTTTCGCATGGGAGAACATTCTTGGTAGAACGCCAAGGCAGCACAATATTCTAGGCAGCGTGCGCATTCCCGTACGCGTCCTCCGCGGTGTCTTACACGATCACGGCGGCATGTCGTTCGAGGCCAAGCCGTAGTTGTCGGATCTCGAAGCGCAGCATGCAGTGACAACTTGAAGCCGGCTACTGCGTTTGAGACGTTGCCGGGGACATCGACGACGCACATGGCATCAAACCCGGTGTTAGAGCGCACCCTGAGTGATCCGCCGGGTGTGAATACCATGGCGAGAGAACTAAGCAAGGTCAGTAGGCTGTGTGCACCTGGCATGAACAAAAGAAGCACTGCCCGGGTTCAGTCGGACTGCCTGTGAACGGGAGCGGCCAGAATTCCCAGGCTTGAAGATGGGGCAATGCAAGCAAAACTGCGGGAAAGGGTGAGGAGAGCACGATAACCCCGGTTCGAAGTACCCGGTTCCCATCCTCAGTCATGATGGACGAGAATGTACTTGCCAGAACGGTGACCCGCCACAGCGCTCCGCTTACGTTGCGGATGTGATTTTCTCAAGATTGACCTCTAATATCAACCTGTATTAAAAATCCCTTATACCTTGGTGCCCATATGTTTCCGCTCAGGTGCCGTCCCAGGAGCGAGCACTGGGCGGGTTTTCAACCAGCGTGAACGCGACACTCCGACGATTGATGTGTGAAAGACGACACTTCCAAAACCGTCGCCTGTGAATACCGGATTGAACTACCGATACCATAATCCCAATCCGGCCACGGAAACTTAAGGCCCAATCAAGAATGGATCTCTAACAAACAATCCTCCGGCTTTAAACTTTCGTTGTTCCTCCTTACGTCCCCGCGGCCGGGCGGGCAACGGGAAAAACGAGGGGCCGCGTGCTCGGCTCAAGAACTCTATTATACGTAACGACAGCATTTTCTCTCTGAGCGCATTGCCGCGACCCTCCTACTTAATGGAAAAAATTATCCAATTTAGACGCTTTCAAGGGCTTATAAGGCGCAACAGTTCCTGCCTCGACAACGCACCCTTCTCATAATCCTCCTTGTGTATACAGTCGAACGCTCTACTTTACACCATGCCTGGTCTCGATTTCTACAAAGCCCCTGAATCCAACAGCGTTGCCATTGCAGCGTCTGTCCCAGAAACACCAGTTGAAGAAGCCAACAATGCCATTGTCGCTTCACCGACACCGTCCCTCGAGGTCCCATTGAAGGCTGGGGTTTACTATAACCCCCGTCTTGACCCCAAGAATTTCTTGGAAGGTCCATTGTCCTGGGATGCTGCTACGCGTCTCCGTCAAATGCTCGCTCGTCCTGGCATTGTTGTTCGTTTTTTTCTCTCTGCGATCGGATTGAGTTGCATCTGACTTGCGTGGGTAGATTGCTCCGGGAATCTGCGACGGTATTAGTGCGCGGTGTGCACTCGAGGCTGGCTTTGATTGTCTTTACCAAAGTGGTGCTGCAACCACGGCTTCGCGACTTGGTCAACCGGACCTCGCAATTGCAACTTTGAACGACTTCGTCCAGAGTGCACAAATGGTTTGCAGCTTGAGTCCTTCGACGCCAGTCATCGCTGATGCCGATACTGGGTGCGTATTCCTACTGTTTTTCCGCATCATTACTGACCACATTAATGTCACGACAGTTTCGGTGGCACCGCGATGGTTGCCCGCACTGTCTACCAATATGCCCGAGCTGGTGTAGCTGGTATGCACATTGAGGATCAGGTCCAGACCAAGCGCTGCGGCCACTTGATGGGAAAGCAAGTTGTTTCGCGAGAAGAGTTTTTAACCCGCATTCGCGCTGCAGTAATTGCACGTGATTCCATTCCTGGTGGTTCCAACTTTGTGAGTATTTACAAGGGTCGTGTGAGTTTGTCTCACACATTGCTTCGTAGGTCATTATTGGTCGCACGGATTCTGCTCAAGTACTTGGCATGGAGGAAGCTGTCACACGCCTGAAGCTCGCCGCTGACGCCGGCGCCGACGTGTGTTTCATCGAGGGAGTCAAGACGGCCGAACTCCTCACCTCGACAGTGGAAGCATTGGCTCCCAAACCTGTTCTCGTAAATGTTATTTCCGGTGGTCTTACCCCATCCTTCACTTGTAAGGAGGCCGAAGCACTCGGAGCCAAGATCATCAGTGAGTCCCTATCAGTAGCGAGCGAATTTTGGATCTCATAGGGTTTCAGTCTTTTCTCTGGTATCTTGTGTCGCTGCGGTGCATGGAATCCGTGCAGCTATGCAGTCGCTTAAAAAGACGGGAACCGATTTTACTTCCGCGCAAGGGATGGACCCGAAAGCATTCTTCGAGGTCATGGGTAGGTTTTCATCCAATTATCTCAACACTGGTGCTTAACTATGCTGCTAGGCCTCAGTGACGTTGTCGGTCTTGATGCCCGTGCAGGTGGAAGCTCATTTAATGTCGTTTGAATCTTATTTCGTCTATGATATCATTTTTTTTCTCAGCTCACATTGGCTCACGGAAACGGAACTAGTTACCACTGTAAGAAAGGTGTATTCGTCAGTCCTGCATCCAAGTAATTATGCATTCCCATAGATTTTTCCTTGTGTATTTGCTCTCTACGTCGAATAAAGACTCGTCGAAACACCGCTTCGGTGTGTGCTGGCACGAAACGACGGGGTCAACTTCAATACTTGCCTATTCAAGGATATTGTGTAAGCTAACTAGGTTTAGTTTCGGCACCTCGGCTTTGTGCTTTCACGGCTCGGTCTCCCGATTTCGGAGTTTCTTTTTTAAATCTCCGCACGTTCGCTGCCAAGCACAATTTGTATACAATGGTGAAGCGAGCGCGTGCACGTTCAAGCTCGGCTCGCAGCCAGCACGGTGGATGGCCCGCGGAAAGCTCCTCACTGGCAGCGAAGTCGCCTCGCACAATAACCGTCAAAGTTGCTGGATCATCGTCCATGGTATGCTCAGCTGCCCGTCCAGGCAAATCTTCGTGGTCTTCGGCTAAATGTTCCCTGTTAATGTAGGAAACGTGTACGACGTCACTGATTTTTTGGATGGTGGGTGTCATTTAACTTTTTATTCTATATGCGCGCTTGATCGACGTATCCTTAGATCATCCCGGTATGTTTCAACCCATGGCTTGTTTTCGTCCAACCATCAACGTCGGGCAGGCGGGAGCAAAATTATCCTGAAGTATGCAGGAAAGGATGCAACGTACGCTTTATAGTAGGTCGGTGGGATACTGAGAATGTTGATCTCGTCGACAGCAAGGAGTACGAGCCCATCCATCCACCAGATGCTATCACAACCAACCTAAAGCCGGAGAAGCAGTGAGTGCAATGATGCCCATACATTGTATCCATTGATGTATGATAGTCTCGGACCTGTCGACCTTGACACCGTGGAGAAGGTTGAGGAGGCAATCATTAATGAGGAACGCATCCGCCGAGCTCGACTTGCAGCTCGACCGCTTCTTTCCGAGATTCTGAACCTGCACGACTTCGAGGTTTGTGGTGTGTGCCTCGAAAGGATAGCCTTTTCTTTACCTCTTCAAGTCTGTTGCTAGGGTGGTCATGCCAGAAAAAGCGTGGGCGTACTATTCTTCAGCGGCAGATGACGAGATTACCAACCGTGAAAACCACTCTGCTTTTCACCGGTAAGCGAACATGTTGGTTGATACTGATTTCTTCCTGCACATGATATAGTGTGTGGTTTCGTCCTCGGATTCTGCGGGATGTCACGAACGTTGACTGGTCGACGACAATTTTGGGGCACAAAACAAGTATGCCGGTGTACATCGTAAGGATCTACTCTCACCAGAGCGCAGGGCTGCTGACTTTGCATACCTAGACCGCTACCGCTCTTGGAAAGCTAGGCCATCCTGATGGTGAGCTCAATCTGACTCGGGCTGCTGCGAAGCACGGGGTTATACAGATGGTAAGTTTATGGGCGGGCGGTATCTCTATACATCTTAATTGATCGTGCAGATTCCAACACTTGCATCATGTTCTTTTGACGAGATCGTGGATGCTGCAGCTCCTGATCAAATCCAGTTCTTCCAGCTGTATGTAAACAAGGACCGCGAAATCACCAGGCGAATTGTCCAGCATGCTGAGAAACGGGGAATCAAGGGGTTGTTTATTACTGTTGACGCACCCCAACTCGGCCGCCGCGAGAAGGACATGAGACAGAAGTTCGAAGCGGAGGATCCATCAGAAGTGAAGCAAGCTGCGCAAGGCGACGTTGATCGTTCCCAAGGCGCCGCAAGAGCTATCAGTGTGAGTGTTGTATCCTGGTTGTGAATGATGCGACGGTATCGATTATGCCAAGTCATTTATCGATCCGGGCTTGAAATGGTCGGACATGGACTTCTTCAAGAATATTACCAGCAGTAGGTATCAGCAGCCTAGCCTGGTGGGGTTAACACCAACATCTCTCGACTTAGTGCCCTTGATCTTGAAAGGTGTGCAATGTTGGGAAGATGCTCTCGAGGCTTACGATGTGGGACTGGCTGGCGTTGTCCTCTCTAATCACGGTGGTCGTCAACTGGAGTTTGCCCGTTCTGGGATCGAGGTCCTTGTAGAAGTTGTCGCCAAACTCAAGGAAAAGCGTGGACTGAGCTTTCCTAATGAGAAATTTCAACTGTTCATCGACGGAGGTGTCCGTCGTGCAACTGACGTTATCAAGGCTGTCGCACTGGGAGCTTCAGCAGGTACAGTGGCTCACTCCCAATCGTATGCTTGTCGCTCACGAAGTGCAATAGTTGGTGTAGGTCGTCCGTTCCTCTATGCATTCTCGTCATACGGACAAGAAGGAGTGGAAAGGGCCTTGCAAATTTTGCACGTACGGTGGCTATCTGTGGTACTTCCGTTTGGTTGCTGACTAAATCTATTAGGACGAGTTCGAGATGAACATGCGGTTGCTGGGCGCCCGTGACCTCAAAGAAATTGTGCCTGAGCTGGTCGACGCTTCGAATATCCACCTACACGCCGCTCTCACACCAAATGACTGTCTCTATGACACCAACTGTGCGTATTCCATCAGAAATGCCATCGGCGCACATTTCTGACCGGCCTTTCCAACCTGCAGACGAACGTCTTCAGGGCCCTCGGATCAAGGAGATGAAGAGCAAACTTTAGTCACCCTCGTGGGAGCATGGAGATCAAAATGCATAGTACCATTTGTGTGGTCCCGCGTTGGACTTGGGTGTCATGACTCGTATCCACGAGATTCTAGATGTAGCGTTTCAAATCTTTTCCAATAATCGGGGAGTGGTTTCCACCGACAGAAATAAAAGGGGTAACTCCACAAAGGATTTCCTCGATGAGGGATAGTCGCAAATCGGAAATGGTCGGTGGCCGCGTTGGTCATCTCCCCAGAACACGTGATTATTCCTAGAGATCTGACATCATCGTCACAAACAGCGACGATAACGAATGTGCATGTGTGTGCCACATGTAACAGCACTCAACGACGCAGCAGATTATGCCCCACTGCTCCCTAGCAAACAGCGAGCATTATGAATGGTGCTGCGATGTAAGGACCCAGTGTTGCCATAGAAAATTCATACCGAGCAGGCGGTAATTGGAGGCTCGTAGAACTTTCTTGTTCGGTTATGATGTAGAATCAGATCGGCCAGCATGTTCGACCGAGCTTCCGTCGACTCATCGTGGTTTGAGAGGTTTTATGCACAAACCAGAATGACACGAATATCTTGGCTTGGGAACGGACCTGGGATTCCTGCGTCGTTCGGCTACGACAGGGCACTTTCGTAAACGATACCCTATGGCAATATCATAGATACCATCGATACTCAGAGACGGCGTTCGAATCATAAAAGTTCTTCGTGCACATTGAAGTAACTGGAACACACGTGTTCAGCACTTATGACGTTCCGCTTGGGCAATAGACACCCCACCGTAATACCTTGCCGGTTCCCCGACACGTTCCAGTACCTCCCTCGCCCCATTTCACGATCCAACGACCGATAACCTCCCCCTTGCCATTCAGCGTCTCCGCAACGGTCTCCTCCTCTCCTGGGGCACCAGCTTTCCCGGCCGCAATGCTGTCCTTATCGGAGGGAGGTAGCTGGATCGCGAGAGGCAGTTCCCATTTCGCGAACGGCCGGCCCGTTTCCACCAGAAAGTCAGAATCGTAGACGCGCGTGGTGAGCTTTTTCAGCGTCAGCGTGAGGGTGGTCATCTCGAGTCCTTGTATGTCCCCGTCTTCGGTTGGGGTGAGGCGACGGAGGTCAACTACGTAGGGTGCACCACACCAGCCGACGAGCGCGGTGGAGATGCTGCTGGTTGACACGGCCGTGGCAGTTAGAAAGATGCGCGCCGACACGGGGAGGGAGGACTCGACGATGAAGAGGAACGGCGCCATGGTGAACGTGAGGCCGAGCGAACCGAGCGAGAATATCTTGAGACGGCGGAACGTCTGTGCCAGAGGTCCACGATACGTTGCGGGTTGACCGTTACCTTGGGAGTCTAGTGTGCTGGCCGGCGCACCGCCGCTCAGCGACGCTCCGGTTGACTGGGATGATTGTCGAGAGGACGTGCTTCCCTGCGGGAAGCGATTGGGAG
>JBBPKP010000575.1:0-11939 GCA_038089335.1 Boletellus aff. obscurococcineus | reverse complement strand
GGGGGACAGGTAAGGGGTTGGTCACAGACAGGGGGGTGAAGAGACAGTCTGCCAGTGGTATTTGTCAGGGGGAAGGGGATGGGGAGGACAGCTCCATGAGGGGAGAAGAGGTGGTATAGGGAACGGTGACAAGGGGGGGAACATCTGGGGGGTAGTTGTCACTAGTGGGGTTGTGGGCATCGAGCTGCTCATTGGTAGGGAAGTTAGAGTAGAGGGCACAGTCTTCAGGGGAGAATAGTAATAGATGGTGGCAGAGGGCAGGGTAGACCAGGGCATAAGGGACTTCGTTGATGGCCTCTTCTACATCAGTGGCAATCAGATAATCAAACACAATGAGACAGTGCCTTCCCATTGTGTTGAGGAGGCATTCCACATCAGGGTCATTGATAGTGTGGTGGACATCAGCTGTGGAGAGACTGTGGATGATTCCCAGCCCTAAGAGTCACATGCAGTCATGTTCTCTAAATAGAGAAATGGCATGTTGTAATGGCATGTTGTGAAAGTACACCTCCATTTCTAGAATGGCCCCCCTCACTACAGGATCACAAAGGAGTCCAAGGATGAACTCCCTTTGGTGGGCTGGGGGAAAGAAAGCGATGTGAAGGGGAACTTGGTTGGGCATAGATTCTTGTAAGTGGCGATCAGGACGATAGTGAAGGTGATTAGTTTCATGAGTGAGGGAACTTTCATAAGCAGTGGCAAAAAGGAGGTTTAGTTCTGTTAAAAGGTGGACCCCCACTTGGTGTTCAATTGTCCACTAATAATCTGGAGGGGGTTTTTGTCAGAAAAGGATACCTTCCAGTACCACAGCCAAGTTCAGCCTGCCTGGGAGCTCTCTGTCTTGATCTTCTCGTCCCCCAGTTGGGTAATGTTTACTACTTTAGGGAGGAGGGTAATCTCCCCAAGGGCAATACAGAAGGTTCCCCTATTAAGGGCAAACTGGTAGACAGTAGCAAAAAGAAATAGGTAGTGGCAGCAAGGAGGGAGATGACTATATAGCAGAGGACGGTGTCATGGGTAATGGTAGCAGGGGTGGTGGACAACATGGTAATCCTAGGCTATTTATCAGGTGGAGCTGTGAGCAAGTCACCAGTCAGGTTTCCGATTCCCTGGGGGGAAGGCAGCAGGTCTGGCTTGTTTATATGAGGAAAGCAGCTCAGAGGCATTTGTAAGGTGGCATTTGAGTTCCCATGTATTTTCAGCAGATGAGTAACCTTTCCACTTGATAAGGAATTCCTGGCAAGCAGCATTCCCCTGATGACTAGGGATTTGTTCTACTTCATAATGTTCTTCACTGTCAATAAGCTCCAGTGGTGGGTTTGTGAAATTGGGGCCATGTTTCACAGTCATAACATATGGTGAAAGGAAGGTGGCATGGAAGATAGGGTGTATTTTCTATGTGGGCAGAAGTTTAAGGCGGTATGTCAGGGGGGAGATTACACATTTGATTTCAAATGGTCCCTCTCTCCTGGGGGCAAATTTCCTAAAGGGGTAGTGGAGATGGAGGTTCTTACTATCTAGCCATACTTTGTCACCCACTTTCTATGGTTTGAACATGGGTCTCCATTGTGTGGCCATCTGTTTTTGGGCTAGTTGGTGGGCATGCAAGGCCTCCATGTGAGCTTCTTCTAGCATCTTGGCTCGATTGTCAATGGCAGGGGCAAACGACTTTCCTAGTTGGGGGTAGGCACAGGGCTCATAGCCCATTATGAGAGAAAACAGAGATTTCTTGGTTACTAAGTGGACAGAGGAATTATGCATGAATTCTGCCATGGGGAGGAGAGTAGGCCAATTTGTTAGGTTTCCCTGGGCGAAGATCTGAAGGTAGGTGCCAAGTTCCTGATTAACCTGTTCCATTTCTCCATTTGTCTGGGGGTGGTAGGCAGTGGATAATGCTATGTTGTAATGGAGGAGTCTGGTGAGTTCATATGCAAAAGCAGAGTTAAATTGTGGTCCTCAGTCAGATATCACTTTGTTGTGAAGGCCAAATCTGGGGAAGACTTTTTCAAAGAATAGTTTGACAACGGTTTCAGCATCTGTGGTGGATGATGTAGAGATAAAAATAGCCCCCTTCATAAGGCCGTGATCCACCACAACCAAAATAGCATCATGGCCATCTACCAGGAGAAGAGAGGTGATAAAGTCCATGGAGATTTGTTGGAAGGGGCAGGTGGCAGAGGAGGGTATAGGCGAGATCAGAGGGTGTGCGGGGTGGGTGTTCACTTTGTTTTGTTGGCAGATAGCACAACCATTGATTACTCATTGGACCAGAGTGGCCATGCCCAGCCACCAGTAGTCATTGGTCAGCAGATGGAGGAGGCAGAACTGGCCAGGATGTCTGTGTGCTGGATGTTTATGGGTTTTGCAGACCAGCTTGGCTCTAGCTGGCTCCAGGATGTATAGGTGACCACAGAAGTACAAAAGGTTGTCCTGATAGAACCAGTCTGCAGCAGTAGTGGACAAGATAGAGTAGTTGGCGGTGATAGACTGCAGGGTCTTTTCCATGAATGGGTCCATGGGAGTGGTGGTGGTGATCAGGCACTAGAGGCCAAGGTTGATGGTGTGGATCATGGTGACAGGGGTGAACAGGGTGACTTGATTATTATCACCAGTGGTGTCAGGTGTGTGTAGTCAGGACAAGGTGTCTGCTGGTCCCATTTGGGTTCTGGGCAGGTGATGAAATTCTAAGTCAAAATCCATCAGGTAGAGCATCCAGCATGCCTGTTGCTGGGAGAGGTTCTGCAGGTGTTTGAAGTAGGCCAAATTCTTGTGGTCAGTGAGAACAGTGACCGGATGGATGGTTCCCAACAAGCGATGTCACCATTCTTCAAGGGCCCAAATGACGGCTAGAAGTTTGTGGTCATAGATGTCATAATTCCATTCTTCCAGAGAGAAGGTTTGGGAGAAGTAGGCACAAGGGTGCAGGTCCCTGTTCCCATCTTTCTGCATAAGCACCACACTGCAGGCTACTAGGGAGGTGTTGGCCATAACCCAGAATGGTCTGGATGAGTCAGGCAATTGAAGGACGGGGGATGCTAGGAACTGCTGCTGCAGGGTTTGGAATGCCTGTTTGTGGGGGGCTTCCCATTTCCAAGGAGAGGACTTTTTTATGAGGTTGGTGAGGGGTTTCGCCAGATCAGAGAAACCAGGGATAAACTTTTGATAGATGTTGCAGAAGCCCAAGAATGAGCAGACCGCTTTAACCATAGAGGGCGGTTGCCAGTCTTTTATGGCATTTAACTTGGTGGGATCCAATGTGACCATGCCAGGTTTCACAACGAGTCCTAAGTATTCCACCATATCAGCATCAAAGGTGGATTTGGATAATTTGAGAAAGAGGGCATGATCCCAGAGTAATTGGAGAACCTTCTTGGTTTGTTCTGTATGGGTCACAGGGTTGGAGGAGTGTATGAGGATATTGTCCATGTAGATTATCAACCACCCCTCTGCCAGATAGTCCCAGAAGATGTCATCCATCAGGCATTGAAAGGTTGGCGGGGAGTTGCATAATCCGAAGAACATAACTGTGGACTCGAACAGCCCAAACAGAGTGATGAATGTGGCCTTCCATCAGTCAGCTTTTTTGATATGGACGCTATTGTATCCCCAGTGGATGTTGAATTTGGTGAAGATTAACAAATCTTTTAGTTTGTCGATCAATTCCGAAATGAGGGGTAAGGGGTAGGTGTTTTTCATGGTGTGTTCATTAAGATAGCAGTAGTCCTGACAGGGTCAGAGGAAGCCATCTTTCCTTCCTACAAAGAAGAAGGGGGATGCCTGCAGGGACTTGGATGGTAGGATTCATCTGGTGGCTAGGTGTTCATCAACAAATTCCTTGCAGGCAGCCAGTTCTTTCGGATTGAGCTGATATGCTTTGGCTATTTGTGGGGAAAAGGAGTCAGCAAGGGTGATTTCATGGTCACAGGGTCACTCTGGTGGTAGTTGGCCAATGGGGGGGTCAGCAAAAATGTCCTGAAATGTGGTGTACTCAGCTGGGAGGATGACTTCTTTGCCAGAGACTGCTTGGGCCAGAGTGGTGGAGATGATGACCTTTCAGAGGGTGTTATTAATGTAGCAGTCTGGGGCTTTGTCCAGATATTTGGCAACACATGCCTGGTCATCTCATGACATCAGAATGCAAGGGATCTCTAGTCATTGATTGGTCCAGTCAATGATGTGGTTTCATTTCCTTAGCCAGTCCATTCCTAATATGAAGGGATCTTTTCCACATGCTATAACATAGCAGGAGATGTATTCACTGTGGTCATTGATGGCGAGTCAGAGGTTTACTATATGTTATACCACTCCAGCTTGGTTGAGGGTTCCATTAACATTGTGTGCAAGAAGCAGGGTTAAGAGCCAATTAGTTTTCCAGTAATTAGCCACAACTAACTCTTTGTTAACAAAGGAGGACGTTGCTCCACTGTCGATGAGAGCCAGGGTTTCTATGTTTTTTCCATATTGTTCCAGGGTAACAGGGACTTTGATTGCCTTAGTGGTACAGCTGGATACAATTACAGAGTCAGGAGGGCAGGACATAGCTACAGCCCTCCCCAAAACCCTGAGTGTTGATCCTATTGACTTGTTGCTCCTCATGTCCTTCTCCAAAGGTGAGTTTCATTGTTCTGAGGATTTCATCCTGGGTGAAGGGGAGGGTTCCTATATAGTTGTTGACTGCAGTCAACTCAGCGGCTCTGGCTCATGGGCACAGTGGTTTCTGTGCACCAGTCCAGTGATTTGAAGACTGACATCCTACTTGGTGACAAACAAAGCATTTGTTGGATTTTATATGCTTGGCCTGTTGAGCAGGGGAGAGTCAGGTAACATCTACGTCCATCACATTGGGGTCAGCCCCTCTCCTGTTTCTGGGAGTTCAGCCGAATGGGAGGTACTGGTTTCTGTTATAAAGCTGTCTGAGGTGGATAACATTCCGTTTAAAGATTCTGGCCTTCTCGATCCATTCTTGCCACGTTGCCAGTGGCAGGCTTATGGTAGCCATCATATTGGCCAAGGACCCGTGGACTCCCCTATTTAAGACATCAATCAGAATTTCGTTGTGTCCGGTAGTTAATTTGCTTTGTCTAATAGCTATCTCAAAGGCTGCTATGAAGTCATCAAAGTTTCCTTGCTTCTTGAACAGTGGGGAGTATTTCTCAGCAGGGTCTGGATAGTTGATCTGTTTAATCAAGTACAGTTCGTTTCATGCTTTTTCCTGCAGTCTGGCAGGGATGAATGAGGTGATAAATGTAGTCTCAAAGGCAGCCCAAGTGGCTCTTTGTACCTTTGGGTACTAGGTGTTACGAAACGAATATTATATTCCTTTTCTCCACATTTTTCTCAACTTAACAGCATCACTTTTATTTAGTTCCCACGGTCACATGATAGATCACATGACTTTCCCATGCCTGATGTCACTTTCCCACGAAGGACCCACATGACATCATACTCCCACATTTCACTTTGCATCTATTTACATTTTCATCTTATCTTATCTAATCTCTAACCAATCACATCCACAGTAATGATCTAGCAAGACAAGAGACACTTAGTCTCCAACGACCCACGATGACATCATAGACCAGGCCAGTCTATAACATCATCATAACATCACTAGCTTACAAAGATATTACTAATTACCTTGTATTTTAGTCATTATTTAGTCAGCCCGCATCACACCATCTGACGTCATAATGGCGCAATATAGCACAATACCCTATACCCTAGTCACATGACTTCCCTGTATAGTAGTTGTACCACAACATGTACAAATAGTAGAAAGAGTATATAAACCCAGAGCTCTTTGCTGGACATCCTCCAGTAAAGTTCTCTTGGTTATTCCTGGATAAGGGGTGCTTCACTAAGGAACTACTCCCATCTACTAGTCACTGGTGATTAGGATTTGGTCTCTCAGCTCTAGTATGTTACGTCGATGTAGCCGATCTCGCTGTCAAGCATGTCCTTTAGCAGCGACACAAGGTCTGATAGAGGTCCTGGGTCTTGAGCGTTGCTAGCACACTTGGAGTAAGAAGAGTTACATGTTTAAATGTAGATCTAGCTAAGGAATACATGACGGCTACAATGAGTATTTATAGGGATGGGGAACGGGGGGAACGATCTGGGAGAACAATGGCTACCGGATTAGGAGGGAAATAGTAGTCCGTATAAAGGGAACAATGGTTACCGAAGAGGGAGGACAATATGCCTGTTTACTGAAGAGCAGATGGGCCGTGGTGTCTGTATAGGAGGGGAGGGATAAGGAGGCCCTGGTGAGCATCCCCTGGATGGTAGTACATGGGTGGGAGAGATGGATCGACTGGAGAAAGAGAAGAAAGTGTAACATTACCCCCCTGCCAAGCTTGAAACACCGATTCAAGCTCCCACAGCCATTCATTCATCAATAAAAGGGGGGTGGGTGGTGGAGTGTCTGGGATGAGAGGGGGATCCAGCCACGCAGGAGGGGCCCGCCACTGGCAAGGGCGGGGGTGTTGGAGTATGCTGGGAGGAATCGTCCCCGGAGGTCTCGGGGGTTCTCTGTTGGCGGAGAGGGGAGGGTCGGGGCGCCACGAAAAGTTGCCTTGTGCATCGGACCCCAGTATGCCCCGGTAGGTAGCACCTGTCGCAGAATGGCCCGGGGTGGGGAGGGCAATGGTGTCGAGGGAAAGTGCAGTTTCGACGGGTGTGTCCCCATCCATAACAGTTGGGACAGACCAGCTCGGGACATTTGTGTTGGGGGTGCATGAGGCGAGGGAGCTGGCAGTTAGGGCAGGCGTACTCGGGACAGGTGGTGTGGGCGTGAGCAGAGGAAGAGCACTCGAGGCAGGGGATCGGGTTAGGGTCTAGCTCGTCCAGACACTGATGAGAGGGAGAGAGGGGTTCATTGCATCCCCTGCAAAGGGGGGAGTTTCGAGCTTCACGTGCCAGCGGGTGGTCAGGAGGGATTCTGGGGAGTGGCCTCTCCAATCGGGAGAAGGGGCATTGGAGCAGCGAAGGCGGATGGCATTGTACAGGAGGCGCGGTGAGGGGAATGTCGGGTGGTGTCGAGTTGGTAGAGGGGGCGGGATCAGGGAAGTTGAGGTAGTGGGCGCGCTCGCGAGGGGTGAAGAGTGCAAGGCGGTATCGGAAGAGAGGATACAGTAGGTTATAGGGTAATTTATTGATGATGTCGACGATGCCAACGGAAAGGAGCCCATAGAAGGTGACTTCCCTTCCAGAGGTAACCCATTCAAGGGTCTGCTCGAAACCTTCATCGTTAGTAATAGTATCTTGCTGGTCGGGGTGGTCTGCGACAGCGAGAATGAGTCGAGTGAGGTTGAGGTGGGCGACGGCTAGGTCAATGGCCTGCCACGTAATCCTGTGCTTGGTGACCGCGGGTAAGAAAAGGATATGAGCAAGAAGGGCAGGGGAGGAAAGGATATCAAAGATGAATTTGCATTTATGAAAAGGAGGAAAGGATTCTAGTCGAAGGGGAATGGGGTTTCGTCGAGAGGGGAGGTTCATTGCAACTATTAGGTGGTATAATGGAGATGGGACCCACACCAGGAGGTCTCGAGCGATGACTAGGGGTCAATCAGGAGGGGAGTTCCATGGGAACGAGAGAATCTGTAACACCCACTGGGCGTTCCACGAGAGTTGTACGTGTCTGGGGATGGGAAATGGGGGAATAGGATCAACTAGGGCGTCGAGGGAAGGAGGAACATGCTGGCAGATGAGAAACGGGGAGTCGTCAAAGAAGCCGAATATGTCGTCAAACCAGGGGGTTCTTAAGTAGTATTGGCGGTGGAGAGGGGTTCGCCTGTTCCAGTGTTCTCTGCTCCAGTAAGGGGGGAGCATTTTGCGGTCTTCCCAGCTGAGGAGGCAGCACACTCTCGGTCAAGTTCGATTCTTTCCCAAAACTGCTCCAAGTGTGTGGGGAACCCGCAAATATCGTGGGTGCCCTTAGAAACAGTGCACGTTTCGGGGTCGTGTTTCTGTGGGCAGGGACACCAGTAGTGTAGTCCAGGAGCCAGTTCGAAGTTGTAGGTGATGATTTCGGTGACAGTGGGGAAATCCATTTCAAGGGAGGGGGGCTCATCTCTCGTTTTAAAAGGGATAACACAGCATCATATTTCCCTTCTAGTTCTGATCCAGCCATCCATCGCCTCCGGCCTAGGCTGGGATGGGATTGATGTAGTTGTTGTGTTCCCAGGGCCCATTCAGGGAGAGGTTGATCTCCCAGCACCAGGCCTTCGAGCGTCCTCCTCTGGTTGTTTGGACATGGTTTTCATGTCCATCTTGAAACCGGGTCACCTCCACCGTTCCCACCATCCTCTCTGTCACGCTGTACACTACCCTTATTACATGCCGCTCCATAAACTGCCCTACTAGGTGGTACGCTAAATAAAGCGTTCCCACAGTGATGATGAGGATGATGAGGGCAGGGGCAGTGATGGTGATGGTAGTGGAGGGCATGGCGAGTGATAGGGTGATAAGGTAGAGTGGGTGAGGAGATGTCAACGGTGGTTCGACGGATGGGGAAGTGCTGTGGTCTGGAAGATTTATATAGTCGTAAAAGGGCCGAGGAGCCAGTTAAGTTCCGTTCCGGTTCCCATGTATTCTCGGAGAAAGGATAGCCCCACCATTTGATGAGGTACTCTCGCCGGGTAGGTGACCCACGATGAGCTAAGATGCCTTTGACTTTGTAGACTTCTTTGTTGTTTACCACATCAGGCGGAGGTCGAAGGAAGTTGGGGCCGTGTTCATCGGTTTCCATATATGGGTATAGTAGGGAGGCGTGGAAATTTGGATGGATCTTCCAGGAAGGGGGAAGCCATAATTTGTAGGTGAGGGGGGTCAGTACCTTTTCGATCTCAAAAGGACCAAGTTGTCGGGGGGAGAGTTTCGGGAACGAATGGGTTAGTTTTAGGTTCAATGCATCTAGCCAGACTTTAGTCCCCGCCTTCCATGTCGGTGGTTTCCCCTTCCTTCGTTGTGCCATCTCTTGCTGGGCGAGGTGATGTGCGGCTACAGTGTCCTTTCTGGCATTGTTCAGAATAGCCAGTTATTCCATAAGGGCGGGGATAAAGGTCTTTCTGATCGGGGGATAGGCCCGGGGTTCATAGCCCATCATGAGAGAAAATGGGGACTTCTTTGTTATGGAATGGGTGAGGGCATTGTGTGAGAACTCCGCCATGAGTAAAAGGTCAGGCCATAATGTCGGGTTGGCTTGGCAGAACATTTTCAAATATGTGGCGACTTCCTGGTTTACCCGTTCCGTTTCCCCATCAGTCTGTGGGTGGTAGGCAGTGGAGAGGGCAATATCATAGTCTAGTAGCCTAGCGAGTTCCCTGGCGAATGTGGACGCGAACTGTGGTCCACAATCTGAGATCACTTTGTCGTGTAGGCCAAATTAGGAAAAGATGTGGGAGAAAAATAATCTTGTGGTTTCAGCGGCATTGGCATTTACGTTGGTCGGGATAAGGATTACCCCTTTAGTAAGCCCATGGTCGACCACGACCAGAATAGCGTTCAAGCCATTCATGGTGGGAAGTCCGGACGTAAAGTCCATAGAGATTTGCTGGAAGGGGCGGGTAGCATAAAAGGGAATCGGGGAGAGGCCAGGTGCCATCGGATGGGTGATGACCTTATTTTGCTGACAAACGGCACAGCCCCTAATGAAATTCTGAATGAATGTGGCCATGCCTGGCCACCAGTAGTTCTGCCGTAACAGGGAAAGGAGGCAGAAGTAGCCGGCGTGAGCTCCAGCGGTGGATTCGTGGATTGACTTGATGAGGGTTTGCCAGGAATCCGGAGGGATGTACAGTCGGTTCTGGAAGTAAAGAAGGTCATCGGTATATCACCAGTTGCTGGTTTGGGCGAAAAGTCGTGAAGTGGAAGGGGAGGACAGGT
Organism: Boletellus aff. obscurococcineus; assembly: GCA_038089335.1. NCBI lineage: Eukaryota > Fungi > Basidiomycota > Agaricomycetes > Boletales > Boletaceae > Boletellus > Boletellus aff. obscurococcineus. Next base: position 2,054 of record JBBPKP010000575.1, on the reverse strand, counting down.
TATTCAATGCAGAGGCGACGAAGTCGTCAGTCCGGGATGAGGAGGCAATGTGCTCCCTCAAGGCAAGGTCGATGGTGTGGACCATAGCGGCTGGGGTAAGGAGGACAAGGTCCTGGTTATCAGAGGACGTGTCCAGTAGATGGAGTCAGGATAAGGCGTCCGCTGGTCCCATCGCCGATCCGGGTAGATGCTGGAAGATTAGATCAAAATCCATGAGGAAGAGCATCCAGCAGGATTGTCGGCGGGATAACTGGTGTGGAGATTTGAAGTAACTAAGATTTTTATGGTCCGTGTAGATTGTGATGGGATGCGCGGTGCCGGTCAGATGGTGTCGCCATTCCTCTAGGGCTCTGATCACTGCGAGAAGTTCGCGATCATAAATGTCATAGTTGCATTCTTCCGGGGAAAAGGTTTTGGAGAAATATGCACATAGGTGGAGGTCTCCGTTTGTGTCTTTTTGCATTAGTACCACCCTGCAAGCGCCAAGTGAGGCATCAGTCATGACCCAAAAGGGGGTGGAGTTGTCAGGGAGTTGTAGGACCAGTTTGGAGCGGAAGGCATTTCGCAGGGTGGAGAAAGCGGTTTCACAGGCCAGGGTCCAGTTCCACTGGGTTCCCTTCCTGGTGAGGGCGTTCAGGGGTAAGGTGATGTCGGAAAATCCGGGGATGAATTTGCAATAAAAGTTACAAAATCCCAGAAAAGAACGGATATCCTTGACAGATTAGGGGGTGGTCCATTCGTCGATTGCGGCAAGCTTTCCAGGATCCAGGGCAATTTCTCCAGGGCAAAGGATAATCCCTAGGAACTCTACTTCAGTGACAGAGAAAAAACATTTGGATGGTTTCAGGAAGAACTGATGGTTGGAGAGCCTTTGTAATACTTTTCACGTTCTCGCATCATGCTCCTCTTGGGAGGTCGAATGGATAAGGATATCGTCCATGTAAATGATTAGCCATCCTTCCGTGATGTAATCGCGAAACACATCATCCATTAGTGCCTGGAAGGTCGGGGGGGATCCCGAGAGACCGAAGAACATCACCATGGGTTCAAAAAGGCCCATCAGAGTGATGAATGCAGCCTTCCATTGGTCCTCAGGTTTAATGCATACATTGTTATACCCCCAGCGGATGTCCATTTTGGTGAAGATTGTTGACCCCTTTACCTTGTCCACCAGTTCAGAAATCAAGGGCAGGGGGTAGGCGTTTTTGACCGTGAACGAGTTGACATATCTGTAATCCTGGCAGGGGCGGAGAGTTCCATCCTTCTTTGCTATGAAGAAGAATGGAGCAGCTTGGGGGGATTTGGAATGAACGATCTTTCCAGAGGCTCGGTGTTCCTTGACAAATTCTTCGCATGCCAAGGTTTCTTTCAGGTTTAGTGGATAGATCTTTGCCACCTTCGGTATGAAGGCGTCAGTCAGGACGATTTCATGGTCAAACTTCCTCTCAGGGGGGAGTGTTCCAGGGGGGAGTTTGTGGAAAACGTGTTCGAAGCCCGTACAAATGGGGGGAAGGGGTTCCTCCAGTCGTTTCTCCCATTGGGCAATGGTAGTCGAAAGGGTGGTCTTTTGAGCGGAGAGGTCGGCATCAAGATCATGGTGTGCCCTAAGGTATCGAAGGAGGTATGGGTGGTCATCGTCATTGGCCAATTCTCGGTAAGGGGTCGGTTCTGTGGAGAGGGACACTTCCTGTCTAGTCCAGTCGATCTGAGGGTTGTGCTTCTGGAGCCAGTCAATTCCTAGGATAATAGGGTCTTTGGCTGCATTGATGACATAGAAGTTTCATCACTCCTTGATTCCTCCACAGTCCACCACTAGGGGAACGAAAAATCGAATTAGTCTGGCCTGGTTTTGTGTGCCGTCCACATTTTTTGCGATTAGGGGAACCTTTAGTTGACGAGGGGTCCATCCTCCCGTTTGTTACGCGATGCGTAAAGTCCAACTGTCGAGCACTACCTCAAGAGCGTAGTGAAGTCTCGTAGAGGTCCAAGGGTCTCGCTGAGTGAACGACTGCAGCGGCGGTGAGTCAAACTCTAGGCGTGTTAAGCGTAGATCT
>JBBPKP010000574.1:0-11941 GCA_038089335.1 Boletellus aff. obscurococcineus | reverse complement strand
ACACAGACAGGGGCGCGCACCGATCACCATGACCCCCCCCTCGATCCGAGTCCAGCCTAGGACCAACGCCCGCTGCGCTCGATCGATGGCATATGCATTATGCATCAGCCACACACACGCCGACGGGCGTGACGATGATCGCTCGCAGATCCGGGGAAGGACCATGGCGACTGCGTCGGTGTCTGCATCCACACCCACGTCCACTGTCCACGCTCCACGCACCCCGTCGTCCTCCGCCGGATCGCCCGTTGCCACGCGAAAAAGCATGTGCCTCGTGGCTTGCAAAAGTGATGGAAAGAGCAAGGGTACGCCCGGCTCGCACCTTTTTGGTTGCCGTCGCTGGTTTCTCGATTCCCACATGCATAGTGGTAGTCAGCGGCGTCAGGCCGACACCATGGCGATTGCGCTCGTCCCTGTCACATCAAAGAATACAACAAAAGTAAAAACTTTGCGTTCGTTCACGATCAGTCCAGGTCCCACAAGGTGTCTGCAAGTGACAGGTGACCGCCACGATGGTGCCAGTTCCGGAAACGCTCGTATATTAATATCAACATCGTCTCTTTTTTCCATCCGCTATTTAAATCTGTCCCCCCCCACAAAAAAAAGGCTGGTAATGTAACGAGTGACGCGTGTAACGTACGAAAAAGAGTAAAAACAAGAAAGAAAAACAAAAAGAGGGTTAACGCGAGAGATCCAGTAAATGTCTCACTTTGGCGGAAAACATATAAACACAGGTATGTACGCACGACGATTGGTATTAATTCCTTGCAAGAAACCAAGAGGGTGAGAAAGGAATATGAGGAGGGAGACAGTGTGCGTGTGTTGGCAATAAATATCTGTCCACGTAAAAACAAAAGTGAGAGACATCGGTAGACAGCAGCCAAGACGAGCCAAGACGAGGCGAAAGAAAAAGAAGGCGCATCGACTCTTTTCTTCGGGGTGCGAACATGTGAGCGGTGCGCCATGGTACCGATGGAGCAGGGAGACGGGTAAGCGTACAACGGTCAGCAAGGATGTTGGGACAGAGACAGCAGAAAGTGTCTGTAGTAATCAGTGCGAGCGAACCGGGTGACGTACTGGTCTGGCCAGCGTGCACCGCGACTGAGGCAAACAATGCGTCAAGGGCAGGAATTTTGTCTTGAAAAGAAAAAGGAATGTGGCCCCGACCAGAAAAGTGGTGGCCATTAGCATCCCAAAACACGGAGCGACAAGGTCGAGAGCGGGAGTGGAGAGTGGATCATCTCTTGTTCCGAGACTTGGACGATCGGAGTTTCGGGGCGCGGGGAAGACTGGCGCCTTGTCCATGAACGGGCACGTAGTCTGGGTCCGTCTCGCCGCAGTGGAGGTGTAAGAGCAGGTTATAGACAAACATTTGCTCGAACCTGGCCGCCGGCCCCATCAGTTCGACATTGCTCGTCGGGAGTCGGAGATGAGGCACTCACTGTGCGTTTGTGAACACGACCTTCATCGAGCCAGAGCTGCATCTCAATAGGTTTGGAGCCATGACCAGCGCCATGTTCGCAGCCGTCATCTTCGTGTTTCCCAGCACCTTCTCCTCCAAGAACAATTGCAAAAAGCTGATGATGAAGAGCACGACCCTCCGATTGATCGTCGGCAATCGTCGGACAATCAGTATACACGAGGAGGGGTCCGATGCCGCAGCGATGCAGTCGTTGTACAGCTCTTCGGGAACAAGCGGGTCCAGAAGTTCGCGAAGCCACAGCTTGAGCAGCGAGGCAAGCACGTGTGGGTCGTCGACGCTCTCGAGCGTGTAATAGCCTCTGTCAATTCTGGTCTTGAGTTCCGCAACGAGATCACTGTCACCCGGCACTCGGAAGATGCCTTCGCATTTCGTGCCCCCCAGCGCGAGGATACCATCGGCAAGGAATGGGAGGATGATCGGTATCTTCTCCTTGGGGTAGTTGCGTTCTTGCAGGCGCATCACTGCATCCAGCGATTCCCCGAACGTGGACGGGTTGAATGCTGCATCGGACGCGGTCTCGATCTCAGCCACAGTTGGAGGCTTCCCCCTCGGACCCTTTTTCGATATGGCATACAATCGTCGCAAGCAGTGTTTCGCCATGACGTCCACGCGGCCCTCAGATTGAGATATTCGTTGCTGAATGAATGAACGAAGGTAGGTTTCAAAGTTCTTCGATGGAGGAAACGCGATTAGTAATACGCAGAGCATCTGCCATCCTTTGAATACGCTCTCCGGGTTAGGATTGCCACTTAGTTGTTTCATCAGCTGGCAGTATATCTCGTCTCGCAACTCTCCATGTGCGAGACCCTCTCCCAGCAACCATCGCTCTTCCTCGAGCAGGCCCATCAAGCTAGAGGGTAACGAACTCGTCGATCCGTTCTGAACAGGTATGCCGGCTGCCTTTTCCCGCTCGCGGTCACCCATGATATGCTGGATCACCTTGAAGACTTTGACTGCGTCCGCCTTCAGCGAGCGATTCATCGAAAGGAGAGGCGAGGAAAGGGGGGCCTTTTGCCATGTCATCATTTGTGCCACCGGGACCTTGCGACGAAAGATAAATCCAGTACGATGTATCGAAAAATATTGTTTGGCATAGTCCGATTCGACGAATTGCTGGATATCGGAAGCGAGGTCATGGGGAAGCACAGGATATGTCCTAAAAGGTACTCGTCAGCTGACAGACGTTGGCGAGCTACAGGTACACAGACCCTGAAGCAAGCGTTGCCGTGGGGGTGGCAGACGGAGGGCTTCGCGGTGACGCAACAGGAATAGGCTTCCCGGTCGACCGGTTCTTGATTGGGCTCATGTCCAACGAAGCCTCTGCTCGACCTAATTAGGAATAGCACGTCACGGAAGAACGAAACCAACCTTGATTGGGGATGGGGCTGCCAATGACCTTGCCATTCACGGTTGGTGGCGTCGATGTGCTTCGTGTCATCCAGAAGGCGCCATGCACCGAGTGCAAGTTCTTTTGTGTGATGTCACGCTTCTCCTTGGACCGTGAGCTTGAGCTGCTCGTACTTGGCCGTGACTTGCTCTCGGCAGCCTCTGGGCGAAGTGTTAGGGGACCATGGTCCGATGTTGATCTCCTCTCCGATAATGACAGCATCTCTACAGCAGCGTTTAGGCTTTGCGGTGCTGGTGACCTATGGGGCATATATGAAGAAGACTTGGATCTCGATCGCAGGTGTGATCCGTCCTCGGTATCAGTCATAGCGCCGTTGCCAGCACCATTGGGTCGACGGTTCTCATCCTTGGAGCTCGACTTGCCATTTGGAGAGCTGAGGGGTGTCGACTTACGAGAAGCGGGGGTAGAGGGCTCGGATGCGTACGGGGACGCGGGAATGGGGGGAAGATTGGAGCGCAATCCGTTAGAGGGATAGCGAGTCGAGCCGTTTGGCTGTGCGCGGTGGTCATTCGAGCTCGTGTTTGAGAGGGAGCGTCTGGCAGGCGAGGATTGTTGAGGCTGCTTCTTGACAGGGCTTGGACTCGTTGCCAGCGCGACCCGACCCGGAGAAGCGCGCGGGGACGAATGCGAAGAGCGAGACGACGGATCCAATTCGCCAGATCGAGGCGAGACGTGACGGGTATCTCTATCAGCCCCGCCGGTGTGGACTCGGGCCTTGCGACTGCCTTGGCGGTCGAGAGTCGCAACTTGGCTGCTGGCGGACGTTTTCCTACGCAGGCTGGCCTGGGAGAGACGCCGGCCGAGCGCGGTTTGCTAATCGAGCGTGAGCGGTAGTTGCGAACGGGGATAGCGAGCGCGAGATACCTGTATGACAGTCAGGGGAATGACAAACCCGTCCGGACGTTCCCATACGGTCTCTCCTGTTTTGGTCTGATAATAATAGGGTATTCCGCCACGAGATTCGTCACTGAGTTCCCACCACTCGCCGTGGTCGCTGGGGGGAAGACTGAGAGGATGGCATGAGACTGAGAGGGAACTTGAAATGCACAAAGAAGGGACTGACACAAAGGTGCCTAGAGGGGGGTCCCAGCTGACTTGGCCGGTCGCTGGGCAGGCAAAGAAGGTCGAGCTGGTCTTAAAGGGACGATGGGGATTGTACTGGTCGCTGGCTGCGCAAAGGATGAGATGGACGCACCTGCGGATCGACCAGGGTGACCCAAAAGTTCGCGCCCCAGGTGGAGTTGTCCGGGTCAAATGTTGACGCGAACGTGGCCGATGGACGGGGACTTGCGAGTGGCTCGCCATTCACGTTCACCTGAGGCACCACCACCGCAGGGTGGGAAGGGGCTGGGTGGGGAGAGGATGGCTCGGGTGGCGTCGCGGAGGCGGGCGAGGGGGCAGATTGATCAACAAGGGTCTTATCGGGGTCGGAGGAGGGCATGGGGCGGGGTTGGCGGGGGGGACGAGGAGAAGGAGCGAAAGGAGTGTGTAAAATACAAGGGAGATGTCGAGCAGACACGGCCGAGTCGGCCTTGACGCAGGCGACCGACCGAGACACGAACTGGGCTGTTGAAAATTTGCGGTCGTGAATTGGAGTGCACAGATAGACCAGGGCCGTTCGAGGTGTCCCGTAAGCGCGTTTGGTAACGCTTCGCTTCGCTCGCTTACAGCCGTTTGAACGCCATCATTCCCCAGCCCGCGCGCACTGCCAGCGACACATCGCGCCTCCCGTGCGCGCGTTGGGCGCTGCAGTCCGGTCTCATGGCCAGATCAGTATTAAACCATGGTGCTCGCCGACGGTCGCAGTGCTCGCCCGGCCCCAGCACAGACTCGCCCGTCCTTAAGCCTGCTTTCGTCCCACCAGCTCCCGGTAACCATGGCTGCTACCTTATTTACCAACCGGCCCAGTCCGCTGGTGTGCGAGCGGCTTAGCTCCCTGATCGGTGACTTGCCGCCCAGCAGTCGCTGGTCATACATGTGCAGCTAAAGTGGGTGTCGGGCCGCACCCACCACTGTCTTTACTTATTGCGCTGACCATCGTCGCACACAAGTCGATCGCTCTTTTCCAGATTCTCTCTACATACTCGCTGAATATCACCCAAAATGCAAGATCGTTCGCCGCAAGTGGCACTCTGCGCACCCTTGCGTCCCCCACTTCTTCTGTTAAATGGCATACCTCGAGCCCACCGCTTCGACCGTCTGACGGACCCCCAATGATGCCTGTCGGCACCAATACACCTCATTTCAGCACTCACCAGCACTCCTGCGATCTACTTCGACGTCACGTCTCATGGTTGGCAGCATCACAACTGCAAACACTCATACTCACCCATGCTGATTCCATGCTGGCTTGTTTTCCGTCCGCAGCGGTGTACAGAATCTTCTCGGCAGACACGACAACCTCCCGAGGATAGCCGAACATCAAATGTCCAGTCTGCATCGAGCCTAATCGTGCATGAAGCATTCCTGCCTCTTCAGATCCTTCGCCAAGCTGGCATACATCTGGCCCTGGTGAGCCTCTTGACCGCTGCGGAGTCCATCACATTGTGACGCAGGAGACAAGGATCGTGACAGTATACAGACCTCGGTCACTCTCGTCATTTGCGGGCAGAAATTAGACCGGTGTCCTTGGGCATTGTGTGGCGAGAATCTAGATCGGGTTGGCATGCACGAGTGCGTCCTCAACTAGGATACTATGCTGTGGATTCTCCCTAATCAGGACGACGCTGGTCGTTCTTTGTCGCCCACCGTGAGTCACTCGCTGCCCCTGTGTATGTCTCCTATGAGAACCTCGGATCCCTATGGGCTCCTGATGCAAACAACTTCACTGAGCGTCCTTGTGGCAAAGAGAACAGAAGCTCGACTTTGGCCGGATGTGTTCCGATGCGCGGCGGTCCCCTCTTGAGGAAAGCATGTCCATGGCCCGGGTCTAATCCCGTCCAGCAGGTGCCATTTCAACACGACGTCACAATGCTTACTTCGCTGCCATCTCTTCTGCAATGATCGGTTTCGGGCGGACCCGAAACTTGGAAGCTGCACCGTGAGGTACCTAAGATGGCATATCAGAGTGTTATCATTTCATTGTACGAATGAACGCCACCTTCCGGCCAAATGCTGGAATGGAAGTGCATCTCTGAATGGAAAGATCAAAGGCCTTGCAAGCAGTTTGGACACTCGTCCTTGGTGCTGTCGTCCGTCAGTCACGCTTTCATGGTTGGCACTGGCACCCGACTCGGTCGATCTCGCTTAGTCATACCTCACTTCGTCGGTTTCCGCCGGTACTACCTACTTGAGCTGCCTGCCACGTCCACGCGTTCGGACAACGTGGTCCTCAAAGTCAAGTCCGTCGGGCCGTTGGCGCATATCAAGTCACATCGCCAAGGTTGTGCTTCTCTCACCCGTAGCTTGGGTTTAACCCTCTTTTTCTCGTGTGTCCTGCGGGTCGCAGTCCGCGTTTTTCTTGACTCTCACGCAACATACCGAGAAGTCCAGGCTCATGATGCGCCCGCTGCGCACCCTGCGTTCGCGGAGGTGCATGTGCTCAAAGTACGTCAATGCCACTCCAATCCGCCCTTTTGTACGACATCACGCCGGTGAGTCTCCACCACGCGTGCCATCTTCTATTTTGTTTCACCTAGCATTCCCGTTTCAAAAGCTCACAGGGCTGCCTCGCCGTTGGCGTTCGTGTTTGATATCGTTCGTGACAGTCCCAGGCTCCCTTTTCACCCTGATCGCGCTGTGGTTTCACTTACTCGCGCCTCCCGCTCAGGATGGTGTCCTCATTCGTGGCGACAGCGCTATTCCCGCCGCGAAACGTGCATTATCCATCCTGGACGGCAACAACCATCTCGGCATGTATGCTCTCTTCCTTTTTCTTCCTCCGTTGTCCACGTGTCCTGACCGTTCTCCAAAGTAGAATACCGTACCTCTTCGTAAACGATACCTCATGTTTTCGTCTTGCCATCAAACTCAATCAGTTATCCTTCAGTTAACTAATGGCGGTGGCGTGAGCGAGTCGGCGCGCTGCCACAAACTCAGTCGGCAGCTGGGAATCAATGTGAGATCCGCGGTACAAGATGTTCTGTGCCACTCGCTCAACAGGCTTCATGCAGATCGATCCAGAACGCATAATTCAGGCCCACACCGTACTCAAGTCTGTCGCGCACAAGTATGCTGATCTACCCGTGCTAGTGCTCGGTGGCAGACGCGACACGCTCCGCAAGGTTGCCGAAGGGTAGTTGCCCGATATGTTTCTTCGCCCCTGCGTGGGCTAATATAGCATACTGATCCTGGGAATATGTAGTTATGGCTTCAAGCATGCGTACACCACCCTCGATGTCCTTGCTTGGAACGAGTCGTAAGCCGCTTCCGGTTCGGCTCCCGGCACTTTTCTCAAGCGGGCAGCAGTGTGTGGCCCTTTCACGACCTTACGGTCGAAGAGCGGGATTCAATCAAGGTTGGTCCGCCTGCTGGCCCTCCGATCAAATCTTGTGCCAGGCGACATCTCGCGTTCATTTAGATAACCAATTTCTCCAAAATCCGCATCGCCGCCATAATCGTATTTCATGATCCTCGCGACTGGGCCCTTGATATTCAGGTGATGTGTGATGTGATCCAATCCGGTGGTGTTGTGGGCGGCCCCTACGTGCGAAAGCATACGCGACCAGCGGTCGACCTCGTTTTCTGCAATCCAGACCTGGTGTGGAAATCGGATTTCGACAGGCCTCGACTTGGTCAAGGCGCGTTCACAGAGGCATTCCAGGGCGTATTCAAGGTAAATATTTTTTCTCCTTGGCATCTCAGTGGACAATGGTCATTGCCAGACCGATATCTCTCGCAGTCACTAAATGGGGCACCATATCCCTATACCCAATTCGGAAAGCCAACAGAAGCGACTTACAAATTTGCGGAGCAAGTGTTGCGGGGACAGCTGGTGGAAAAATCCTCTTTTGGCTCGGTGTTCGTGACAAACAAGGCCAACTGTTGTTCCTGCCACGAGCTGACCAATAGATAATGTACACGCAGGTACATGGTTGGAGGTAGGTGGCGGCGCCCGTCGGACAGGGAACGGCAACGATCTCACGTTGCGCTCCACAGACAATCCAGAATCCGACATCGCAGGAGCGAATGCCGCGCGCTGGAAGTCTATTCTGGTCCGCACAGGTGTGTACGACCCCCGTCAGGGACCGCCAAGCCACCACCCAACACACGAGGTCGAGGACGTGGAGCAAGCTGTGCAGTGGGCACTCGGGCAGGAGTGTCAGCCGCGAGCGTGAGACGGCGTGGCAAGACTGAAGATGTACGGCACGGTGGAGAGGATATTGGGCGGAAGGATCTCTTCGGCAGCTACCAGCTAATGTTGACGTAACAGTCGGCCATGTCTGACAGTCCGCCTATGAGCAATTTAGCATGTCCGACTGGACGCAGGAGCCGTCGGGCAGGTATTTGATCTCGGGGCTGTCCGGTATGTCGATCAGCACGCTCTAGGTGGCTGGGCCTGTTTTATTTGTTTTGATTTTTTTTTTTAACATTCTCTCAACAACACGCGGTGTTTTAAAGTTGTGGAGACGGACGGGAATCTTAGATTGGTAAGCTCGTGAATCATCATTTCACAAGGGCGTGTTGTCGGCGAACGGCCACGCAGCGATCGCGCCTTTGCACCGGGCTCGACCGCGACACGGCCATACAACATAGAAATATCAGGTTGGAATTTGTCTTCAACTTTAAGTTCGTCGCTATATCAGATCATTTTTGTTATCATTTCCGTATCCGGGCAGATTCAAATCGCAGGAATCACATTTAGGTTCGTATCATGCCCTCGGTCATTGCAGATACTTTTCACCATCGGAGTTGGCAGGGTCCAAGTGCTTGTCAGTCATTGTATAAAGCACCTGCAGCTGAATATGTCCACCGATTGACCCTCGAGTACTCAACACACCCCCTCTCCATCCCAACATGGCCACTGCCTCCTCTTCCTCCCGTCATCGCGCGGGTCCCACCGCCTCCCCTGTTACCGTGATGCTATCCCGGCCTGTCGTCGAGTACAGAAAAGACGGTGCGGTGTCCAAGATGCGCTCGCACAAAGGGAATATACCCGTTCTCCCCCAAACGAAGTTCTGTCCTCACTGTCCCGCCAAGTTCACCCGCACTACGCATCTCAATCGCCACTTGCGCACACGTATGTCTCCTCGTCCGTCAGTCGCGACGCCAGTCCTCACCGCATGAGCCCGTCAGACACAGGAGACAGGTCGCATCGCTGTGATGTGAGTCCTCGGGAAGGTGTTTAATTGATCCTGCACGCTGAGGCTGAACCCTTCAGACCTGTGATGCGCAGTTCACGCGCAGCGATCTATTGACCCGACATAAAAAAACATGTGGTGATTCGTAGGTGTCGTGTCTCCCGTCTTCTCTCCCCGGTTATCTCCTCCCGCGTGCGCCCCGTTTCCGCTGCTCGATCTCATCCGTGATTCTAGATCCCATGCCAACCGCACGAGGCGGCGGTCCTGCCAGGCCTGCGCAGACTCCAAAGTGAAGTGTGATTTGCAGCAGCCATGCAGCAAATGCCAGGCACGTGGGAAAAAATGCGTGTTTCTCATCCGGTCTTCTAGGCCTCCCGGAATAGGTATGGCGGCTACATTGTCAGCCACGACTGTCGAGCGAACCTCGGATGCTGAAGATCCGGCTCCGCTGCTGATCTCAACGCCTGCTCACCGTTCATCTTCGCCGTCTCCGAAGCCATACATTCCCGCGGATCATGTATCAATCGATCCGCAGGCCGAGGGTGACTGCCACTGGGCTGCCGCTGCACCGCCCGGTGCCAACGCGGATGCAGTGTCGCCACACTCGTCGTCAGACCGTTTCTGTTCAGTCTCGGCGAGCGACACGGGATCTCCAGGCGCTGTCCCGTCACAAAGTCCATATTCAACACTCTTTTCGGGGGATCTCCTTGGCTCATATCTCGTATACCCGGGCTACAACAGCCCGTCCGCCTCTCCTGATCATTCACACTCGCCCCGCGACCCGGCCATTCCCTCACCCATTTCCGCTGTAGATGATCCGACCTCGTTTACCGCTGCTCAAGGCGTAGAAGCCCAACACTCGTTCCATGCTTCTGAAGAATCCGTATATTATGCACCACCGCCGGCGTCGTCCAATGCGCAAGTACAAGACGTAATTGCCAAGGAGCATGTCCAATTCCAACGTCAGCGCTATTTGCAGGACCATTTCATGCCCTCGTTTTCTGGAACGGTCCATGGTAATTTCAAACAACAGAATTTGGTTGAGGAACCGCATCATTGTCAGTAGCCTCCCGATTTTGGAATTCTTTTTTTCATTTTTTTTTTGCCGCCTGGAAATACGGGGTACTGAAGTCGCTTGCGCTTGGATGACAGATGCCCTCGATTCATCTGCCTACGGCCGAAGTCGAGTGAGAGTCGCTGGTCCATATCAGGCATATGGAGGTGCACGACGTGCACTACGGGAGGCCCAGCTTGGCGGTCAGCTTCACCTTACGTTCGTTGATACGCTCGACGGAGATTATTACGGACGGACTTGTAGGCGTTACTTGCTGCTTGGTTCGCATGCCTTTGACCCACCTTTTTTGTGCCCGTTTTATCAAGGCGACAAGTCCACTCGGATGAGCGGAAACGTCCACCCTGGTTACCACTGGCCTACGGTGCCCCTGGAGAGCGACACATTTGAGGCACTCTCTAGGTTCGGTACGTAGTCATTCCCATCACTTTTCTGTGTGGTGATTTTGCGGACCAGGGTCAGACGACCAACGGTACCGAGCGACATATGCGGAATGTGCGGTCGATGCGCTCCAATGGCATGCTGCGCACAACATTGCGCGACGTCAGGTGATAGAACCCGCTTAAGAAGAGAGGAAAAAAAGGAAAAAATACAATACCATAAAACACCCTCGTCTGCCTCCCCCTCTCCCCCTTTTTTTTCTCGTCTTCGTCACTCCATTCCATTTCTTTTTCACACGAGAGACTACTTAATGACCATGGGCATAATGGTTCGACGTACCCGAATAGGATTGATTACCGTGCTCTTTTTTTTTTGTCGCACGAGTGGCGTTCGCGTGTCATTTGACTTACCCGCCTGTCTATCACTTACCCGCGGTCTCAGGGTGTAAAAATACAGGGAAGGGAAGCCATCACACGCCGGGGGAGGCCTGTTCGTTCGACAAGTTTCTTTTTATACGCGCGACCGTTCGGTGGCACACTCGTTTCGGAGGCACGGGTGGATTATTGACTGATGACTCTATAATCCAGGCTGCCGCCGCTGGGGATGTTTACGCACGTCTGATTCAGAGTGGGTCACTGAACGGCTCCACGTACATATACGACTGCCCGACGCAAGGTCGACCTTCTCCCGCGAGCGCCCGCCAGACGCCGGATGTCAGCTTCCTTCCTCTTTCGGATGCAGCCCGCCACCCGCCGCGATCCCTCGACCCCCCTACCAAAAAAAAAAAGCTGAGGCTAGACGGCAAGAATGCCACTCCCGACGCCAGCGGTGAGCTCGTCAGCCCGACGCAGCGCGTTCGACCGCAACTTCTACCACTGCTACGACGCCAAGGGTCTCCGCCCCGGACTGCTTACGATGGCGACGACGGCGTTGGATCACCGCGCTGTGCTCCGGGTTCTGCGCGGGCGGTCGCGACTGACCAACCTGGCGGTGCTCCTCCTCGCCGCGCTCGGCTCACTCTCGATTATCTGCAACCTCTCGTTTCTTTTCTCCACCTCGTCGTCGTCGTCGTCGTCGGTGGGGAGCGTGCTTGCGACGATCGAGCGCGACGAGGCGCTGGCGCGCCTCTCGCACCTCGTCGTCGTACCCGGGCACGCGATCTGGGAGGGGTGGAAGGCGGAGGAGGCGCTCGACGAGCGGGCGTGGACGCTCGAGGCGTACCAGCGCGGTGGCGGCCGGGTCGCCGCGTTCGTCGACCACGTTCAGCACGGGTGCGCCGACCCGCCCTTCCTCCTTTCTTTCCTTACATGCATGCTACATATGCGCGTGCGTGCGTGTCCGTGCGCGCCGCTGCGTTT
>JBBPKP010000573.1:0-10673 GCA_038089335.1 Boletellus aff. obscurococcineus | reverse complement strand
ATGTATTTTCCACATCAAGGCCACTGAAAGAATGATCGAAAAATGATGCCAAGTGGGAATAAAGCCGAGTTGGGTCAGAAATAAATTCCTTTTGTTGGTCTGGGGTAACTCGCTGGGAGCGAATGATTGGACCGGACCGGGTGGGGTCATGCAAGGATGCGAATACATCAGCAAAAAGGGGGCCCCGGGCGATCTCGTGAGGGACGTCGTCAAAGACATAGATTTCTTGCGCAGTAGAAGGGACGACTTTTTGAAGCTCATCGGCCCCCCATGGACGAAGGACTCTGACAATGACGACTGCCACTCCAACAACCTTGGATAGCAAAGCCTTGGCAACGAGGGCGAGCTGCCCGTTTAAAAGAACAAAGACAATACGTGCATTGGAATCACCGACGAATTCGAAAGGGACATAGCCAACCATGCGGACAGCCTCCGAAATGGGCAAGCCAGAAACGTCTTTCGTGTGGCTCAAAGTAAAATTATGACCGACTTCGCGAGCAGCGCTGTGGTGATCAAAGATATGGACTACGTGCCAATTGTTGAGCTTGTAGGCAAGCAACGCAAGGTCGACTGACTCCTGCGGGGTTGCTGAGAGTAGGACTGCGAGGGACTCGGGAAAAATAGTGAAAGACGTAGACAACGGCGCAAGGGTGGGGGAAAGTGTGAAAGTATCGCCGACGGGGGTGGCCGCAGGCACCTGAACGATCAATCGGCTACGAGAAGAAGCGGGGGGTAAGTGGACCAGAGAGGCAGCCATGGCGGCAAGGCCAACGGGGGTAGTGTAGGTAGTGAGGACGGAACCGTTGACGCCATCCTGGCTGGAACCCTCGGACAAGCGACCGACGAGGCCGAGGCCAGCACCAGCCCTGGTCTGTAGAGGAATGACGGGGGAAGAATGCGCGAGAGATGCACCCCACGACTTTGTGAGTGACCCGAAGCCAATCTGTTCTGCGACGTCGTAGACATAGACGGCGGAGCTCACTGAAGCGCACGAAGCGAAGTACTCGATGAGGTCGGAAGCAGAGCTAACCTGCGAAGGAGCACCGGGGGGGAAGAGGAGGGACTTGAGGTCGTCGGAGGGGGCGACGAGGGTGGGAGTGGGAGACGGAGAGGCCATGAAGCGAGTCGGACGTTCGGACAGGCTCATCGTTTTGAAGAGATATTGGTCAGGATACAATGGCCGATCACGTGACAACAGAGTTATGTCCATCGGTCATAGTCGGCGTTGCGGTTGCACTATTCTAGAGTACGACTACGTGTAGGACTAATCCCGCACCGTGTTGAACAGCCTGTCGCCCTGCAGCACCACATCAGCGTAAGCCATACCAGCACCGTGAACTACTCACAGTGTCCCCGAGTCCAGGCGAGATCAGTCCGTCAGCGGTCAGCTCCGGGTCCACCGCAGCAACCCAGATCTGGCATGACTGAATCAGTCAGCTGCTCAACAACGATGGGCGGAGCGAACTATCACCTCGAGACCTGGATAGTGGGTCTCAATGTTTGCGAGACCTGGCTCCGACCCGAGCACGACGAGCAGCTTTATTTTGTTCACTGTCTCGTGTGATATCTGGCGCGGGTGTCGGACAGGAGTAAGGTGGCACTCACGAGGAAGTCCCCAGTCAAGCAGCATGGCCAAGGCAGCACATGCCGTCCCGCCTGTAGCAACAAGCGGGTCCAAAAGAAAAACAGCATCGACAGGCGGAACAGATGGCAACTTGGAATAATCTACCAATCCGGCCTTAGCATCGACGCAGCCCACAGCAGCCCGACACGCACATTCAACTGGCTGCAGGGAGACCTTCTCCCGGAATATGCCCAGGTGGTAGACTGGTGCTGCACTGCACGTCCGTGAACGAACTACAACCCTGGTCAAACTGCACATTTACATACGGGAATAACTTCAGCAATGCATCCGTCATGCCCTGGCCCGCCCTGAGGATCGGTGCCAGGCCGATCCGTGGTTTGATGAAAGTCCCTGTGAACGGTCCAACGGGAGTGTCCTGTCGAGGAGCGTCAGCGCGACCCACAGCAGGGACACCGTGGCGATCACCCCCTTGAATTGCACCTCTTCGAGATCTCTCGAAGCCTCCACCCCCAACACGAAACTGATCTCGTGAATGCCCTGTACGTCCCTCAGATGACGGTGTCGTCTGTTGTGTCGCAGCTCACCTCACGGAAGTCCTTGGGGCTGGTCGTCGCCAGCCGCAGCTGCGATAGCCGAGCGTTGGCGATTGGGTGCGATAAGACGTGTCGCCCTGCCTGCATCGTCGCGATAGACGAAAAGCGACTGGCAGTCACTGCAACCGGCACATATTTCTACATTAAGTATCATCACGCTCGCTCATCGTCGTTTGTACTCGCACGACTTCAAAACCCGTCCGCTAGACATAAGCGCAGACCACTCCCGCTCTGACGCCGCTGCTCTCGCCACCTTTCTGAATCGAAACAGCATAAAGTGACTGCTGCGATCGTCCTGTGGGTCGTGTCACTCGGGCGGGAACGGACAGCATGAATGACAGCCACCTTCTTCTCGAGTCTGAAGCCGATGGCACCGACCAGCGAGGTGAACTCATCTACACTTGCAAAGCGGCTCGTAACCTCGGCGATCAGCAACTCACCTCTGCTAGAGTCATGAGTGCCCCCGTTAGCAGGATTATCAGACGATGCGCACCCCGGTCGAAGGATTCTCCATGCCTCTCTTATGCACTCGGGCCAGTTGGTGTTCATGAGACTGAGCGCACAAACCACGACATCAACGACCTGAGCCTCGCCCTGGGTGGATTCTGCAGACTCTGGCTCGGATCCTGGTAGCGGCACATGAGAACAAATGTCCGCCTGGACGACATGGGCACCGTCGGAAACCAGATCGAACGAGAGGACGACAAAGTTCTTTGGGAGGAGAGCCTGGGCGAGTGCAGCATCCCCACATCCCAAGTCTGCGATCACGGTTCTGCTAGGGTACGATGACAGCTCCGATATGTAGTGCGAGACCGGGTTCGAAGGCCAAGACTGCGCTTGTCGTCTGAAGCCAACATGGTACTGTATCTAGATGAGCCCGTGCCGTGTCCACGGTCGATCGTTTGCACTGACTTGTTCAAAGACGTCGGAGTCCTCCATCATCTTGATTGCCTCAGCGCTGCTCGACTTGTACAAGGTTTCATTAAGCAGTCTAGGCCAACGGAGAGGTCAACTCGATCGCTCTCCGCGAAGGCGAGGACGCACCTAAACCGAGCCCCGTCTAGGTTCTTCCTGAAACTTTGCTGAAGGGAGGTCAGACCGGCCGTGCTGGCGAAGCGTTGAGCTGGAGCGTCCGTGTGCTCAAGTGCCTGCTTCGTGTTTTTCTTCCTTGCATTTTTGGAGGTGGCGGATGGGTCAACCGCAGCGGTTGCGGTCGCTGCCCGCTCGTGCGGTTCTCCTGGGGAACGGAGCGACTTTATTTGCTGATCACGACGGGAAGGACGACGCTTGTCAGGCTTTGTTTCTCTCTTTTTCTCCAACGATCCACCGCCCGCGTCGCCGCCGAGGGAACGTACCAGCCTGTCGAGGTTGTCCTGAGCGGCGCGGAGCTGATCCTGCTCGTCCGAGGCAACTGCGCGCTTGCGCTTCTTCGACCGTCGCTGAGCGGAGACTGGAGTGGACGACACGGACCAGCCGGGGACGTCGAATAGGGCTCGCATGGAAGTCCGCGACGTGGTGACCCACAAGGTAAACCCGGAAAGCCACGAGAGTGCCCCGCTCTGCGGCTCCTCTGAATAGCACACCAATGCGGACGCCTCGTTTTCGCAGCTCTGCAACCCCTCTCACACGCCCCAACAAACTTATCAGCCCATCATGCATCGTGTTGCACAGGTATAAACACTCTTCTGGCCCTTGCGCGTCTCAGTCTGCGGTCCTCCTTCCAAACTTCAGCCTTGATCTGCTTGCTTTCCATTCGAATCGATGAACGGAACGGGCGGCAAGGATACCGTCTCTCCCTCAGGACAGAAGAAGCACAAAACTGGCAAGTCTCAAGCGTCGACCGCTCCTCACCCACTGTCGCAGACAACAGTCCATCCTGTATTAGATCCTCCCCAACATGCTTCTAATCCGCGCCTCTCTCAGGTATTCGCACATCAACGCGGCCAGCCTTGCACCGCTGACTCAATCGCAGAACGACGGCACCTCTTCTTCGATAGCCCCGAGTCTCGGCAATGGCTGGGATCCAGAGCCTAGATACCCCAAATACTTACTTCCTTCTTCCGCTGGGGCGAAGATGGTAGTTAACTCTCTTCATCTTTGCCCTTTTATATCACTAAGTTGACCCAGTCGTCGGTTTCTACCCCTACTTCGATTTCAGCCACCTCAGAAATGGCTATTCCTAAGCGTACCACGCAGCACCCTGGCTCATCTGTGCGTGTCATCGTCGCCCGTGATCGTGCTTGCTGTAATAACGGGTTCCATCGGTCACGTTAATCCAGGTCTCGGAAAATAACGTGAATAACGTACCTTCCGCGTCTCTGCTGGACTCGCCCGCTGTCTACGTTTGTGTTGCAAACATTCAAGTCCAGCACACCTCTCCTAACGCACACACTCTAGGAAGAACTTGTACTTCTTCATGATAGCGTAAACGATCCTAAGGGACGCAGTAGAGACCACGAACTCCGAACCGCTCCGATTGTTACCCGTGACGCTTATGTGGCAGCCGGGTACCGTGATAATCTGACACAATATGGTGTCCTTGGACGGGCACTCCACATAATGTACGCTGATGCTGTATTCTCAATTCCTGCCTGATACATCATATATCATCTAGCAATAGATCTGAGGTATACTCACCTGCAGATCCACGGTTGTATATCAACACGGTAAGACAACTTGCATTGATCTCCGAAAGGGTTGACTCCCCTCTTGGATCACAGAATGCACCATTCTCTGCAGTTGTCTGTGGAGTTCAAGGATCTGGAAAATCTCATACCGTTTCGATTCTGCTGGAAAGCATGTTCATTCCTAATTTGCGTCCTCTTGGGTATCTGCACAAGGCACTTTCGGGCCTTGTTCTTCATTTCGGCGAAGGCGGCCCTAGTGCCAGGCCGAGTGAAGCTGCCTGGGTAGCCTTATCTGACCTGCCCGCAGTACAGACTCCTAGAGTCAAAGTCTATGTGTCGCGGTCATCGCTCAAGACAATGACGGCTGTCTATGCTCCTCTTGGAGACCGTGTGACGGTGGAGCCGCTTCTTCTCATGAAGGACGAACTGGATGCGCAGGCGTTCCTGTCCATGATGGCGGTTGGTTCGTCCGAGTCTGCGCCACTGTACATCCAAGGTATCCTTGTAAGCAAACATTTTTGGTCTCACTTTCTGATATGACTGATGCAATCCAGTCGATCTTACGCGATCTTGGAGAAAATTTTTCCTACGACGAATTTATGAAACGATTAGATGGCAAGAAAGAATCCTTCAATTTGGCTCAACTTGCTGGTTTGGAACAGCGCATGGCCCTGCTTACCTCTTTTCTCGATACTCGCCCTCGCTCTACCCCACGAACCAATCGGTTCGGAGCGGGACAGTTAACCATAGTTGATCTTTCCGACCCCTTCATCGATCCTGCCTCAGCATGCGGGTTATTCGAGATCATTACGCGCTTGTTTGTCAGGGCGGATGTCGGCACTGGGAAAGTGCTTGTGGTGGATGAGGCTCACAAGGTAACTCCTCTCGAACGATTTGTAGGCGTCATTTCGTGAACTTGTCTCTAGTACCTCTCTCCCCACAAGGCCGTCTCCGGGCTTACAAAGTGTTTGTTGACGCTCGCGAGAGAGCAGCGTCATCTGGCTATGCGCTTGATAATCAGCACGCAAGGCAAGCGATTCCCCTCAATCCGGCTCTGTCCTTCTGAGTATCTCTTTCCTAGAACCGACCGTCGTTCCCCCGGTGCTTCTCGATCTTTGCACCGTGGCCATCTTACATCGATTCTCTTCCCCATCTTGGTGGGAGCACCTGGCGAAGCACGTATCCGCGGACATCTCTGCGGATGACGCGTTTGACCGCGTAGTCAAGCTCGAGGTGAGATTCCACGCACGGGGGTTTTCTCTGGTGTTTATGGGAGGACATGTTCTGCAGACCGGTGAGGCTATTGTACTTGCACCATCCGGCTTTGGTGTATTCCCAGATGGACCGCAAGCATCTGTCACTCCAGGGGCCCAGAGGATGAACCAGATCCCTAGGTTGAATCAGTTCGGCAGGCGATATATACTCATGAAGACGCGCCGACGTGTCACAAAGGACGGAGGTGCTTCTATACTCGTCGTGGAGGACTGAACGTAGCCCATGTTTCGTACACGGGGTTAACACTAATCAACTGGGTAAGAATATCGCGACTCGAGTGTGGTAAGGTGCGAGGAAAGCATGGGATGATCTAGAGCATCGAGCACAGTGCACCGTCCCGATGAATAAACGATATCTAGTCTGGGTACAACACAACAGTAATATGGCAAGATCGTCGGTCCTTCGCCACATTAACCAGGCCCAACCGATGTTAGCCTGAAAAGAGGGAATGATATCAAATGAGGTGTGCAATAGAAAGGATGACAACTAATTGGCAGGCATCAGGTGGTTCGAAAGCTCTATGACAGCGATATAGAATAATGTTTGGGAACCATCTCTGAGTGCTGCCCTAGAATGGATAGATCCGGCAGTGATCATGAGTGCCCTACTCAATACGCATCGGACTTCCTGGAGGGATGGTATCCTGCACTAATGGGCGAACAGCTCTGGGTTCTGTCCTCTTGTTGCGACGGCCAAGTAGCGTTGCATTATCCATGTCCAGCTCGAACCCTTTTGGACCTCCTGCACGGCGGCCACGATCGCGAGGTCCGGCTCGTCCATCCCATAGATCCTTGCCGGGGACTGCGTTGACGATCGCAGGCGTATTATGCAGGTCCGCGTTTCGTGTCGCAGCCACCTTCCTATCTCCCAGGGGCCCGCCATTAGCTTGACCCCGGCGATGTCGAGCATCATTGAGTATGTTCTCGTCATCCGCATCACCATCTTCGTCGTCCTCGTTGAGCCCGTGTAAAAACCCTCTTGCTCCCGCACCGCCTCGTCCATTGTAGGCACGGCGACGTGCTCCTTCTTCTTCCATACGATGTACAGCGTACGTGATATCGAAAGCTTCTTTCAAGGTCGCTAATCCTGGGGACCGTGCTGATTCGATTCCACCGTGTGCGGCAGTCAAGAGGGGCGAGTCGAGTGGCGGAGTTCGAGCGTACGTGCTAGGGGTGGGCGTAAGTAGCGGGACTGACGCTGTGCTACACCAAGGGTGTGCCAAGAATTCGTCTATGGTATATCGTTGAGCCGGATCTACACAGAGCAGGTGCTCTATGAGATCTTTCGCTAGAAACGCAATGAGAACCAATGTTCCGCGCGTACAAGGAGGAGGATACCTGGATTGCTGATATGGTCCCAGAAGGGGCTTAAGAACGTGTAATATCCTCGGGCAACTTTTTCGGTAAGAACATTGATACTCTCGTCGTAGAAAGGAGGGAACCCGCAGAGGAGCGTATAGAGAACGCAACCAAGTGCCCACATGTCGACGCTTTTAGAATAGCGTTCGTCCTTGACGATTTCAGGGGCGGTATAGCCAACAGTCCCACAAGGCGTCATCGTTTCCTCGTTCCACACTACTTTCGATAAGCCGAAGTCAGCAATCTTGACTCGGCCGATACCACCGCCGCCGACTCCAAGTATGAATTCACCCTCGTCTTCCTTGTCCTCGTCATACGGACGCCGTATCACCGTTTTAGAGGGTATTATAGGTATTTGTTCGAAGAGTAGATTCTCTGGCTTGATGTCCCTGCGAAACAGAAATGGTTCATCATAAGAGGGCGGTATCAGTTCCTGGGAGATTCACCGGTGAACAATGCCCCGCTCCTCATGCAGGTATCTGATACCCTGGGCAACTTGCAGAATAACGTGCCTCGCAAGATTCTCACTGAAGTAGGTGAGTTTAACAATTTGGTGAAATAGTTCTCCACCCTCCATGACTGAAAACATAGGTGAATTGAATTACCAGACCAGCGAGGTTTAGTTGCTTACGTTCGAGTACAAGGAAATAGTGATCCGGTGACTCAGAGAACGAAATTAACTTGACAATCGACGGATGATTCATACCACGCATGATTTGCACCTCTACAAGCCGTGAGGTCTCGCTGTTGTCTCCGACAGGTTGAGCCTACCTTTGAGGATATTTGCGCGCTTGAGGTAAACAGAGTGTTGTTAGTTCCATTGTCTTAGATCCGGGACAGAAAGTAGAGATGTCACCTCTGTGATGCGCGGCTTTCTCTTAAAGTGAGGGCTGAGATACTTTTCGCCGGCCTTACAGAGGGACGATATGATGGATAGATGATATATGCGCAGGCATAGACCAAGGATGTGAGAAGAGGATGGGTAGGGTAATATGAACTACTGGAGAATGATCTCTGGACTAGCACTTACCTGTGATGCATTCAATTCGTGTTTTCGAACTACTTTGACTGGATGATACATTCAGATATGGTGCCGCTTAACAATGATGCCGGTGAGCTCACCGGCAACCTTTTCTCCGGTCGAAAGATCGATCGCCTCGTAGACGTTCGAGAAAGCGCCACTGAAACGCCAATGTTATGTTACGATCGAACCGGTACGGTGCATGTACTGACTCTCCCATCTGGGACACGAGTTTGAAGTTTTCAAGGCCCTTATACGTGGGCATATTCGATTTCGAGTAGCGACCATCGGATGCGGAAGCCATCTCTCCTTTCGTGATGGGATCAGGAGAAGGGTGGGAGAGTGGCGGTTGTTCTTTGGAAGATGCTGCGGGCTCAGAGGGTAGGGGCTGGCTGATGGTATTCGGAGAAGGCTGGGGCAGTGGTGACCTTGTGTATTCCTGGGGGTCTGAGTCGGGCTGACGCTGGTTTTGGTGTTTGCGGATGAGATCTAGTGGAGGTTGGGCGGTCGGAGTTAAGATTGCGGCCTTCCAAATGAGTGGGGCAGACATACTCTTGAAGGCGGTCACCACGGCGGGCATTGTCGCTGTTGTCGACGGCGCTGGGGACACAAAGAAGAGGGAGGTGAGAGGGAGGCGGAAGGCTGGTGGATGTATGCGCTGCACGTCCTTTTTGTCATCATCCAGCCTGTTGGAGCTCCGCTGCCTGACGTCATGACAGCCGCTGTCCGCTCCATACTATTTTTGGAACCCTGGGAATGTTATGCAATGATGTAATTACAATAAACAGCATAAAATAAAATAAAATTCCAGAAAGATGCTTAGCATCGTCATCGGTTCTCCCTCTCCCAGTCTCTCGGTGGAGTATGTACTAGTAACAGGTTTTGCACAGGCGTGTACCCCACGAAACTGACCGAACTTGGCTTGTGCCTGAGCACCGGAATATCGCGCGCACCCACGTTTGCCGTTCCTTGGCTGGGCTGGCTCGGTGTCCCAAGCGGACCAACCCCATCGATCCTCGAGGCCACCCCTCGCCTGCCTCCTGGATCATGGCACTCTTCATCGTGCATCGGTTCGCTCGTATTTCCATTTGGGCTGCGAGCAATGACGAATACACCTGCGAACGTAGTCGCACAGCCATAGAAGAACGTCAGCATTTCGTGGAACGAGGCTCGCCGGAAGTCGCCATAAAGAACCGCAGACCCAACGACAGCAGACAATGTGAAAAAAACAAATTGGGTCGGGATAACGATTTTGGAGTCAAAACGTTTCAGCGCTCGATTTAGATATCGGATCTGGAGGACACCTGTGATGACAAGTACCTACAGAGGGTGGTCAGCGCAAAGTCCATGCCATCGAGTGACTGGGCCAACTGCTAGGATGGGGTATGTGATCCATTCAGTCACGATTTTCACCCATTCCTTCGTCAATAGTGTGGAGATCGCCTTAGTTGCAAGCACTGTAAAGCCGCCTGTCTAGAGCATCAGATTGCGGTCAGATTGCGCGAATTCACAGAACCCCCTTACCAAACAGGGCACACAAGCCAATGTCGATCACAACCGTGCGCTTCCCCATGCTTCCTTCACTCAGGCCACCAAGAATGAAGGCGAGCACCAGGTAGACAATCGAAAATACCACAAAAGGACGCCGTGTGATCGCGGTAACCAGGGCTTCCGGAGTCAACACGGGTGGTGGACCGTCCGGCGACGGAGAGGAGAGTACCACAGTTGTCGCACCAACGATAGCGAGCAGGATTCCAAACACGTCACGCTGGGCACATTCGTCAAGGCACCCACTCCCAAGTGATACTAAATACACTTTACCGGACGGAAGCGTTCATTTAGAAGCAACGGTGCAAAGAAGCAATTCGCAACCAAAGCGAACTAAAACATTGATTGAGGAAATGATCGCCTCTAAGGAGGCAGATGAATGAGGTATCTTACCGTCCCGAGCGGCGCAACGACCGATGCAGGGGCGAATGCGTAAGAGATGAAGTTGCCAGTCTCGCCGATGTTCATCAGAACAAAACCAGACCACCTACATGAACGGATTGCGTCAAGCGTAGGTCAAGGATTCCACAGTGCACCGGTGGCAAACCATAGTTTAGACCGTAGGTAGTCGCTCTCTTTAGCGGTATCCTTGGAAGAAGACTTGCCCTTGTCACGATGGTTCATCCGCCCGTGTCCTCCAGGAAAGATGTCTCCAACGGGTGGCGT
>JBBPKP010000572.1:0-11947 GCA_038089335.1 Boletellus aff. obscurococcineus | reverse complement strand
AGCGGACAAGTGGACGGAGCATGGGTGAACGCGACCCCCCCGGGAGCGCAGAAAGGGAGTGCACGACCCCCCCACCGTCCGTCAGTCTGCCTTACCATGAGCGCGCCTCGTCCCAGGCGCGAAAACAAGGTCGGTCTCTCCCGTCCGCCGTCCGCCGTGCGATGTCCGACCCGTCCTCGTCCAGCTCACCGCCCTCTTCCGTCCCCGCTCCCGCCCCCGCCCGCCCCACGCCCCGCCCGACCCCCAGCCATACAGCGACCCGCCCAGGTCCTCCGTCCGCCCGCAAAACCGTCCTGTCTCTTCCACCACCACCGCGACCCACTCCACCATCACGCCCCTCCCCTCCGACTCTCTGAGGTACAGGCTCGATGCCCACCGCCACCCACATCCACTCCACCCGCAGTCTGCCAACTCCCGCACCTCCTTCGGGGACCTGGATCAGTCCAGCGTCCCCGGCGCATACGACTCCGACGACCAAAACGTCTCCCGCTCCGAAACACCCTCCTCCGTCCGGCGCAGGCCGCTCCTACACTCCCTGTTCGGCATATCGCTGACCCGCAAAGCCTCCCCGTCCGTCTCCACCTCGCATCGTTCGTCCCCCTCCAGGAAAGCCTCCACCTCCACCTCCACGTCAGATCGCCCCAAATCTCGCATGCGCTCCTTCAGACTTACCTCTCGTCCTCCCACCCCCAAGTCTGTCGACGACCCCTCTCCCAAATCCCCCTTCTTCATCCCTGTCCCTTCAAGTCCACTCCCCCTCGCCGCCAGCCCCCGCCGGCGATCGTTTGGTCTTGCCAGCTCCCAGCGCAGCACCCCAAAGTCGTCCACCAGCCATCTTCCCCTTCCACTTCCCCAGAGCCCCCTGAGCACTCGCCCACACGCGAGAAGACACTCGGTCGGTTCCGAGCGTCCCCCCCACGACAGCGCAGTCGCCCTCTCCGAGGAGTTCTCCCATCGCACCACGCACAAACCCGTTCATTCGCTCCCCGACAGCGCTAGCCGGATCAAAGGCAAGGAGAGAGAAAATCACTCTACGGACGCGGAACAGGGTCTGCTTTCCGACGCCATCGACTTCCCTTCACAATCCACTTTCACGGATCCCCCTCCCATACCCCGCAATCACGTTCCATCCCACTCCGCACGTCATCCCACATCTCACCTCCTCACCATAGATTCGGCCTCATCTGACGAGAACGAACAATTTTCCCGTCGCCTTCCAGTGATACCCCAGATCATTCATACCCCAGCAACTCCACAACGCGCGGAAGGAAAGTTCGACGCCACTTCCCCGCTTGGCCTCGCCTCTCCCGTAGCCGATCCCGGCCGAGTCGAGATCGCCAGAGCCAAGGTTGTCACCATAGCACAGCAAGAACGCATCCTTGTTCCAGATGCTCACCCGCACCACCCAGCCCCATCCAAAGGGCGTTTCACTCCCCGAATTTTCAGCGGTAATGATCTCCCTAAAAACAGGGACAGCAGTGGACAGAAATCCAACAGGCGACCATCCGTGGATGGATCTGTCCCCAAGACCTCTGGCTCCAACGTCACCGGTCTTGTGCGCAACATGACGAGTCACCGGAGCAAACTTGGCAGTTTTGATTTCGAGCGCCCAGTCTCTGCGCTCAACAGGAGTACCTCTACTGTCGATCGACAGGCTACGCGAAGTGACACCTCTCATTCCAAAACCCGTCTCCAATCGCTTGAGCGAACGATCTCGGCAGACTCCGCGCAAGGTGGAAAGTCCCACCCCGGACTGGCGGAGACTCCCGTGTTGTCTCAAACAAAGCCAATTCATACAGGTGATACATCAGCCGTATCCCTATCGTCTGTGTCCGTACAAACAATGCCGAGTGCCAAAGGTATTGGGAGTAACCCATCCGCCGAACAATCCTCCAGTTGGGGTCACCTGTCCGGCAGGCATATCCTGCGCACTTCACATGGGACGCTTGCATTTGAACATCCTTCTTCGGTGCCCAATTCTCCAAATCCTGAAAAATTCAGTTTACCGTCCGGGCCAAACCAGCCGGGTCTCCCTCAGTCCCAATCCGCGATTCCATTGCACACCATCGTCGATGTTCGAGTTGAGCATTCTCGTGGACCAAGTCATACTTCGTCGGGCCACGGTGGACAGACTTACTTGAAGTCCGGTGAACCCAGACCCAAAGGAAAGGGGCGTTCCCTTGACCTTGGTTTGGGACTTTCATGGGCCCCTTCACGCGTTCGTGAAGAGGCTCTTATGCCGGGGCTGATTTTCACCCGGGAAAAGGCAAAACGGGAGAAAAACAAGGAAAACGGGTCGGACGTCACCAAGGTGTTTGAAACCATACTATCCGAACCCCGGTTCCAGACGTTCAAACAATGTAAGGGCCCCTGCTCGCGCTTGCACTTTTCGTCGCCTAACGTGCACAACCTTTAGACGTCCATCGCTTTGATGCACATATTATACCACTTGAGGGACCTTCTGGGCTGCTAGCCAGTGTAGAGGAACTCCTCACAGAATCTAATCTCAGCGAACGAGAGCGAAACAAGCTCATGTCTGACTTTACGATGTTTGTCGAGAATCACAGTGGGTGATGACTGACGATCTCGGCCGCGACCCTCTTTTCGTTCTTGGCTGCCGGTAAATTTTCGCTATCTAACATATATCTTGGTCGTGACTTCACATATGCTTTGCATCGTTCTTCACTGCTCGCTACACCCTGTCGCAGCAAGCCATGTCACTCGTTGTCGTTCACCTTACCGGTAGGGTTGGTGGCCTGGTGCCTTGGTCCGTTTAATGGTACTTTCTTGTGCCCTGGGGTAATCAGGCGTATGAGTACAGACCGAGTTAAAGTACATCGGAAGATGTGTGAACACTAGCGCTAGCTCCGCGCTACGACTACGTCGCGGGGCGAAGGGCTCTCAGCCTTTCGACCAGTTTGTCGTCTTCCTCGCGAATAGTCTCGCCTTTGGGCAAGTCAAGGGCGACGCTGGAGAGGTCCTTGGCAGCGAGATCATGCTGTAACTCTATGTTTGCTTCTTCTGCTGTCTGCCGCATAAGCTGATCTATCTGATCTTGTGGAGTAGAGACGGCAGTCGTGCTAGACATTGCGTCCTCCATGTAGGACGTTTGCACATCCAGGTCCGAGAACTGAGCCTCGAACTTATCCATCACGAGCGAGATCTTGGAAAACAATGAGCGGCTTCTCAAACATGACACGCTGCACACCTTTTCCAAGTTCATGCTGTCCATGGCCCGATCCATCCCTTTGACTACGGATGTCATATTACCGGTCACTTGTCGCATCGTGACGGCAGTCTCCACCCGGCTCGCGACTGCATCGATACGGCTTGCCAGACGAAGTAGATTCAAGGATTCCGACTTCTTGCGGATTGCGTTGGAGGCGTATATCCGTGCGCCATCGTTGTTGCCTTGTTGGAGTGCCTGCCGTGGTTTCGACGCGCCACCGTAGTGTCGGCGGAAAGACGGACGAAGATGGGACGAAACAGACCTTTTTCAA
Organism: Boletellus aff. obscurococcineus; assembly: GCA_038089335.1. Lineage (NCBI taxonomy): Eukaryota > Fungi > Basidiomycota > Agaricomycetes > Boletales > Boletaceae > Boletellus > Boletellus aff. obscurococcineus. The sequence continues at coordinate 8,447 of JBBPKP010000572.1, read as the reverse complement.
CCTCGTCTTCTCCGCGGCCTCGTCTTTCTGGGCCTTCTTCGCCTGTCTGCTCAGCGTCTTTGCGGTGAACTGTGTGATACGGTATCAGAGCGGGTGCAGGACGGCGGCTGCGGCGGGCAAACTTTGAGTTGGAACAGGGTCTCTGCGGGTGCGTCAGAGGTGGTGTGGCCGACTGCGCGGGGCGTACTGACTCTCCATGTTGCTCATGCTGGAGCGGAAGTGGATTGGTCATGTGACTCGACAGCCCTTGATGTGCGCCTCAGGCCAGTCCGACGTCGGCTCTACCCCCACCAGCATAGACCGCCCCCCCGACGACGTGAGGGACCTGCCCCCGGCCAAGATATACCGCCCGCACTCCATCCATGTCCTCGCCCTTCTTATGCCCGCCTCCATATTCGGTGTGCTCGCCAGACTCGGCCTGCAGGCGTTGGTGACATACGACGGACAGAGCATCTTTCCACTGGCCTATGTCCAGGCGACTGGCTGCTTCGTCATGGGGGCCGCTCTGGGCACGAAGACATCGTTTGGCAACTTGTGAGCACGTTCCCCATGTTGCTTTCACGATCAGTCACCCGGTCCGTTCAAGCTATGGGCCTCTCTACACCGCCGTGACGACCGGTCAGACCGAACATGCCTCCGTTGACCTCACTGACCCGGGATCATTTCACAGGATTCTGTGGGTCTCTGACCACGTTCTCCGGCTGGCAGGTAGACGTGTTTGACTCTTGGGTCGATTCCGGACAGTTCCGTAGACCGGGACTCAGCGACGTGCGTCTCCGTCTTCTTACCGAGCTCTCCACCTCATGTCGTGTTCCTAGTTTATTGACGGGCTTACTAAAATATGGGTGACCCTCTCGCTGTCGCTGGCCTCGCTCAGGTTCGGGGTGTACGTCTCCCACGCGCTCTTGCCGTACCTTCCATCCCTGAGACCACCCGGGAAGATCGTGCGCTACTGTCTCACCGTCCTGTCCATCTTGACCTATGCGGCCGTCTTCCCCGCATATTTCTGCTTGCCTGCGAGCTATCGACACCAGGCGACCGCGGCCCTCCTGTTTGCCTACCCAGGGACGCTGACGCGATACTCGCTCTCGGTCCATCTGAACCCGCGCATCAAACGCTTCCCCCTCGGCACTTTTACCGCGAATGCACTGGGCACTGCGTTGCTGGGTGCCTTTCACGTCCTGCAAGGCGTGCCTTCTGTGCCCTCTGATGCATGCGCCTTGCTACAGGGCCTGGACGACGGGTATTGTGGATGCCTTACGACTGTCAGCACGTTTGCGGCGGAGGTGGACGCGCTGGAGGGGTGGAGGGCGTCATTGTACGTGGTGGTGAGCTGTGCGGCCGGGCAGCTCCTGCTGCTCGTCGTGATGGGAGCCGCGTTCTGGGCGGGCCACGTCAGCGAGCAGCGGACGTGCAGATTCGAGAATTAGTACGCGTAGCGGAGTCTGAATTTATGTAGGGTTGCCTGATCGGTGCTTAGCTTGAGCCTTCCATGTCGCGAGCCCAGGAGCAGGTCGAGGATCAGGTCGAGCTTGATGAAGAGGCCGTGAGCGGAAACGGCGAGGCAGACGAAATCATGGATGATGGGGGGGAAGAATACAGTGAGTCTCGCGACGCTGCGACCGGCTCTGTGCTCACGCCTTTGCCAGCCTCCTCTACCCCTACTTCCACGCTCACGTGGATCAGCTGGTTTTGTTCTCTCCCTGGCCACGAGTACTTTTGCGAAGTCTCCGAGGACTTTATCGAGGACGATTTCAACCTGACCGGCCTGAACACCATGGTGCCCTTCTGGAAGGAGGCAATGGAGATGGTGCTGGACGTCGAGCCAGGTATGCCCCACCTTTGGCACATGGGACCGTCGTTTCCGCTCACGCTGCGACGCAGACGAAGACACGTCGAAAATTCCGGACGTTTCGATCGTGGAGGCATCAGCCGAGCTCCTATATGGCCTCGTGCACCAGCGCTACATCCTGACGCGAGCTGGCCTGCAGTCCATGGTCTGCTTCCGCTTGGTGCCCGGTCTCTCCTAATCTCACGCCACCTTCAGGTCGACAAGTATGAGAGCGCTGCGTTCGGCGTCTGCCCGCGGGTCTACTGCATGGCATGCAACGTAGTGCCGTGTGGTCGCTCCGATCTTCCCGGCATCGACACGGTCAAACTCTACTGCCCAAACTGTAATGACATATACAGTCCCCCGAGCAGTCGTTTTCAGGGGGTCGATGGTTTGACTGCTTTGTTTCATGATCATGGACCTCGAGAATTGACGCGTGTGCGAGACATGTAGGGGCATTCTTCGGTACCACGTTTGCACACTTGTTTTTCCAGAGCTATCGCGAGCTAGCCCCGGCGCCGTTTTGGAAGCCGTCGTCGTCGACCGAGTCATCGCTCTCTCCCGGTCGATCTCCGGACTCTGGTCACAGCTCGCAGCGACCGCCTTTTATCAATCCCAATCCGCACGGAGGACAAAAGAGGCCGGAAGGGCGTATCTACGAGCCACGCATCTACGGGTTCAAAGTGAGCGAGCGGGCAAAGGCGGGTCCGCGGATGCAGTGGTTGCGTCTGAGGCCGCAGAGTCCAGAGGAGCTGGACATGGTGGACTGGCGAGGGCGATGGACAGACGACGAGGAATATGGCGATGCAGGCGAGGTGGTGGTGGTGGTGGGCGATAAGCAAATGGAAGACTTTGATCCAGTAAGGCCTTTGATGTATACCGACCTCGTGCTCACATGTGGTACAGGATATTGTCGAAGATGACGATGACGAGGAAGAGGAAGAGGAGGAAGAGGAGGGCGGAGCACGGAGGCGTCATGTCCGAGGTGAGCAGCCTGTCGATTTGCTCCGGCCTCCCACACCGATCCACCTGCCATCCTCTGCGCGAACGACGCCCACGTCCGGTCTGGTATGCAAGGGACAAGATGAGTCCGTTGCAGGGGTGAATGGCACGGGCAGGGTGAGAGTAGTGCGTAGATGATACACAAAACTAGTGGTAGATCTGGTCGGCTATCTTAGGGGTATACTCTGAATGGAAACCGCAGGGCGTGAGAACAACTGTACAGATGCAAGCCACCCTGGGCAGAAGCGGAGCGACACTCGGTCGCAACCGCATCCCCAGGACAGACAAGACCATGGCCCGGAGCAGTGCGTCCGAGGGCGGGGCCAGAGAAAGGCGGCTGATTTTTCTGTGCATCAGATCTTCGCTATGGCCCTAACAAGGGCCACCCCACGACGACGCTTGCCAAGATCTCTCGCCCAAGCCAGCGCAAGGGCGTGCAGTCGACGAAAACCAAGTTTGTGCGGTCGGTCATCCGCGAGGTCGCGGGATTCGCGCCGTACGAACGACGGGTGATGGAGTTGCTGAGGAACTCCAAGGTAGGGCGCCACGATCTGGATTCGAGCACGACGTTGACGACCGTACGCAGGACAAGAAGGCGCGCAAGTTGACCAAGAAACGGGTGAGTGCGGGGCATGCGATGGCGTCGGGGTGCTGACGGAGGGACAGCTTGGGACGCTGTTGCGGTCGAAGCGCAAGCTAGAGGAGCTCGGGGCAGTCATTCAGGAGAGTCGGCGGGCACACTAGTGGCACTACGTACTAAGCATGACGGAGCGGCTGAGTCAATGCTTACCACGGGCCGTTCGTCGGCCGGTCTGCCGAGAAGCCGATTTGATGACCGATTACGTCAACTGGTCCGATTTTTGATGCGGAATCACACACCCGTGTCGACCGCGCGTCTATATACCCAGTCCAACATGGCCTTGGTTGTTCCTCCTCCCAATCGAAGCCGTGCCTCCTCCACCTGCGTGCGTCCCGCCCTGTCCATAAACACTCTCGGCAGGCGTCGCTCCTCCTCCCTCGACCTCCCCCTCCCCTCCCCCTCGCCTGTCCATAGCCCCTCCGAGTCCATGTTTGCCGTGGTAGTTGCAAAGTGTCTCGAACTCCTTCATGTTCCCAGCTTGCACCCTTCCCTGTGCTCGGCGCCCTCGTCTCCTCGGTCCGCCAGTGAGGTCGACCTGGTCCTTCCCCTTTCGGCCTCGTCTCAGTCCACGTTTGGTGACCTTGTGAACGAGAAGGATGCTGCCTCGCATCGTTGGCGCCCTTTTCACCCTACGGTCTGTCGTGCATTCCTTGCCTTTCCTCCCCCCTCACGTCTTTCTCAGGCGCATGCCTCAATCCTATTGGTCATGCTTCTCTTCCCCCTCTCTACCGTCTTTGTCCTTTTGTCTCTGTATTCGCTTCCCATCTCAGTCACGTGGCCTAGCACCCTCGCGGAACTTGCCGAGCTCGGCAGAGAACTCCAAAAGTACTCTCAGCTTGGGCCAGGGCCGTTTGCACACGTCGTTGGCGTGCTCTCTGTCACTGCGGCATGGAAGCACGCCTGGTCGATACCCGGCAGCGTCATTTGGGTCCGTTCCGTTCCGTCTCTGAGCTCCCACGACTGATTGACTGCCGCAGAACGTGCTGGCTGGTGCACTCTTTCACCCCCTATTAGCCACCTTGCTCTTGACCTTTTTAACTACAATCGGCTCCGTCATCGCCACCGCTCTCAGTGCTCCCCTAGCGCCAACCCTCAGTCGCCTCTTCCCTCGCGCGCTGGAGATGACCCGAAACGCCCTGGAAGGTGAGACCGACTTGGCTGCCACCTCGACGTCGAGGTCGCCTGCTTGGGTTCGTCTGTCGATACTGCGCCTCATCGGCGTCGTACCCTGGTCGGGAATTAACATCGCGTGCGGCGTCTGCGGCGTACCACTGACCGACTGCTTCTTGGGTGCGTTCATTGGCGGCCTTCCGTGGACAGCAGTCACGTGCCAGGTATGCTCATCCCGCTGTCATCGGTCTTGACGTGACGCATTCCCGTCAGATCGGTGATATCCTTCAGACGGTCGCATCGGCTCCTTCGCCGGATCACCAGACGGTGTCTTCGCTGTTGACGTCTCCCGATATCATCCTCAAACTCGTGTTCTTGTCGTTCTTGTCCCTTGCCCCTATCCTGGGCAGAGGGAGACTACGGGCCCTGATATCGAAAACGGCACCCTGTGCACCGCATCCTGCCGGAAACGAACGTCTATCCCGTTGGGTTCGTGACTGGAAGACAAAAATCCACACACACTCTCGACCACGCAATGAGGACATGAAAAGACTCGACGATCTCGCTCAAGAAAAGGCGTCACTGCCTTGATGACATTGCTCTTTCCCTCCCCCGGGCCTTGGGGCTGTTCCTGCTGACTTATTTGCCGAGCACATATTTTCTCACTTCCCGTAATGTCACATGATCTTCTCACGCATCTGCATCCCGCGGTGCCTCCTTTTGCTCTCCACCACGACCATATACCCCCTGAAATGTGATTACCCTCTGCTGACCTCGCCCGCACTCCATTCGGTCTTGATCTTACGCCATCCAATGATTCGCATGCACATATAGTTTACACGTCTTTTAAATATACACATTTTTCGAGCGATGCGTACGTGTGCGATCACCGCGCGACCAGTTCCGTGTCATCGCTGTGATTGGCAGGCATCGCCAGTGTCTCCAGAACATTCCTTATTCGGAACCCGTTTCTCGTCTTCTTGACCCATGGCGATGCTTGGTTTCACATACACGCGAGAGCCAAGTGATCGGCAACTGTAGCCCCCCGCTTCTCTCCTGTTGACAAACTCAACTTTTGATCCATGTAGGTTGTCATGGTCGTGACGTGGTTCAGAGCCATGCCCGCTCTACACTCCAAGGTACGCATTTGTCGTGATCGCGGACCACCTTGCGGCTGTTCGCAAGCACAGCACATTTATGGAAAACATGAGGTGGGTCGTGCTGTCCCTTTTCATGAGCATCCTGCTCTCAACGTGGCTGTTGAGCTCAAGGCAGCCCCCCTCAATGACTACTCTGTACAGCTTGAAGCATGCCCTCCCCTTCCCTATATGAGCCTACTCCATTCATTACTCACTTGCAATAGTCCGTCTTCTCAGTTCCAACCACCCAGCTGCGCTTCTAGCGAACGTTCATTCTGTCCCAAACCTATAGTCTGAGCGCCTGTCTCCTTTGCATTCCTGAGAACCACTTCACCACCCATGTCTCAAGTGGATCCCGTGCGCCCGATGAGCCATAGGAAGCCTGTACCAAAATTCATCCCCTCACCGCCGCCTTCCCCCCCCTCTTCTCCAGGGGCACCATTCAGGCAGATCTCCCTCAACTCGGTCTCCTCACCCCCTCCTATACAGAATGACAGGCCGCCGGTGAGGAATTCCTATATTTTGTGACGAATGGCGCTCATACAGCATCAAGTAGCTTCCGAACGACTGGAAGGACATGATCGACAGGGTGGTTTCCAGAGAACGGCGGTCAACGCTGCCCACCATTAACACAGTAGTTGATTTTTCGACCCATGAGGGACCTTCAACTGACCTCGATGGCGAAGCAGAGCCGCTGCAGCAGTCTCCGGCCAGCACGGTGGGCAGCGGCGCTCAGCAAAGTTACCAACCTAGCAGTGCTCACATCGTCACAGGAGTTTGAGATGCCGAGGAACTACACGTTTGCTCCACCTTCCCCATCCGAAAGTTTCGACGGAGATCCGCCGTCTCGCCCCCACTCTCCCACACCCTGGACGCGGCAGGGAGGAAAACGCAAGCCGCAAGCGGTAAGTATGCTTGTAGGACACCGATTGGAGCTCAAACATTCTGTAGGAATATCGCCCACCAACACCTCCGCTTCCCCGCCAGAAGTCGCGGTCAGCTGAATCCCTGTCGCAAAGTGACTCGCCGGTGGCGATAACTCACATCGTGCGTTCTACGTCGCTCCCAGTTTACATTGGACTGATTTTTTTTTACAGTCACGTCACTCTCCGCCACTACCGGCTCCACCGTTACCCACTCCGCCTCTGCCTTCCCCGCCTCTGCCTTCTCCGCCTTTGCCTTCCCCGCCTCTGCCTTCTCCGCCTTTGCCTTCCCCGCCTCTGCCTTCTCCGCCTCTTCCTCGCCCGCCACTACCGACGCCGCCACGTGTCTCTAGACCGCTACCAGAGATCCCTGTGCAGGACGTCATGCTCGTGGAAACCCGCGAGATAAAGCAGACAATACTGATAGTCAGGCCCGAGGCAACACGACCCTTTTTTGGTCCACGCAAGCTACCTACCCCTCCATCGTCGCTGTCAACATACGAGTGCTCCTCGCTCACAAGTCACGCGAGGGCGCCATCACATTCCGACTATGCCTCCACACTCGCATCGAATTGCACGCCGGCACGTACGACCCCGCCGTCGACAGTGTACTCGGAGAAATACCCCGAAAATGCACCCCGTACCGGCTATGGGGTGCCAATCAAAATGGAACCCCCCAAGACGGAGACGTCGTTTGAGCACGTACGAACCAAAGTTGAGGCGTCGTCACCGCCCATTGTTTCGCAAAATTCGAAGCCTCAAACGCTTCGTCGAGCGCTGGCGCAGGGATTGCAACGCATCGCAGCGCTGGTTATATCCGCATTCTTGTGTCGGTGACACGGCGGATCGCTCATGTGTTTGTTTTCGCACGGGACTATGAAGTTGGGTTGTATCAGAACATAATACTGTACCTTGTCTTGACCATGGTAACTCTTGTAATCTGCGGGAGACCGAACGCAACGTAGTTATTTACATAAACTATCTAGCGCGTGGACTTGCCATGTGGAAGTGGTAAGCAGTCGCAAACATCGCCGACGACCCGAACCAGCATCCCGTCCGACGATGCCCTTTTGATATTTCCTCGTCTTTCTGATTGCGACTGATAACAGGTTCGACCATGTCGGGCGCCGTGTGTTCTTCAACGTACGGGCCCAAGTCGACGGGGCGTGAAATTTACGAGGCGTGTCTCTCTGGCGCTCGGGATCGCCCATCCATTCCACGACTCAGGTCCGACACTCAGTCCCACCATGCCGTCCCACACGGCCTTGTTGTGTTCCGGGAGCAGGAGGGAAATGAAAGCCGGGAACAGAGACTCCGTGGCCTTTGGCAGCGCCTGTCCGATACGCCCCCTCAGGGTGCGGAATCGACGGCCACTCTGGGAGCCTTGGCTTGCGAGCGACTGACGCCAGAATGGGCAGAGAACATGTGGAGCGTCTACGAAGGCGAGTTGTGTCGGCAGTGTGGCGGCCATGTCTCTGGCCAAAGACCGACCCACTTGCCTTGGCCGGAGTTCCGAGGTTACGCAGAAGCAAAGGAAGCCGGTCAGTCGTGGTCGAACACTGAATCGCCTTGTCGCAGCCTCCTCATGGATTCTTGCCAGAGCTGTGGCGCATCTTCCACGACGAGCTTGATCTGGACGGAAACGGCCACCTGGACTCGGAGGAACTCTGGACTGCGTTCAAGGCCGCTGGTAGGTTGCCTTGATGCTACACGTTTCCCCGGCATTCAATGCATCTCCAGGGATCTCCCTCTCGCCCACGGTCGTGGCGGAATTCATCACATTTTTGTCACAGTCACCTCAC
>JBBPKP010000571.1:0-11947 GCA_038089335.1 Boletellus aff. obscurococcineus | reverse complement strand
TAGTTCCCAGGCTTGCCCTAAATAGGTACCAAATAGGGACAAACATGTAAAAGGTATATAAGGCCAATGCAGTGACCAGAGACTCCAGTTGAGTTCTCTTGGTTTTCCCCCCCACAAACATTAGGGGCTATTGCCATAAGAGTAACCATAACTCCCTGGCCTATTGGGTTAAGGTCTTGTAACCTATATAACCCTATTAACCGGATTAACTGGAAGTTATCCTTGGACGTTGGCCCATATAGACATGGTATCACTTGGCATCTCTCCTCCTATAGGATAGACTTTGGGGTTTGTTTCACAGAGGGGAGACTATAGGGAAAATGGGAAAATGTAACATTACCCCCCTGCCAAGCTTGAAACTCTAATTCAAGCATAGAAGACCAACAGTCAATCTCCATGAGGGGGTTGGTGGGTGGACTGGTCAGCCAAAGTGGAGGGGCCACCCACAGGCAAGGACAGGGGTGAGTGAGTGGGGGACTCGTTGATACTGTCAGAGGAGTCAGGGGTTGGTGAGCAGCAGTGACAAAGGGGGAATGGGCATGGTGCAAGGAAGAGGCATCAGGTGCAGCAAACTCCTGTGTGCCCAGGGTGGTAGCACCAGTTGTAGAAGAGACCAGAATGGGAAGGGGAGTAATGTTGAGGGAAAACACAGTTTTGTCAAGTATGTCCCCATCCATAGCGATGAGGGCACACCAGTTCTGGGCACTGGTGCTGTGGGTGAAGTGGTCAGGGGAGCTGACAGTTAGGACAGGCATACTCAGGACAGGCAGTAGTGGGATTGAGAGGGGGAAGAGCACTGGAGACAGGGGAGAGGGTTGGGCTCAAGCTCATTCAGACACTGGTGGGTAGGGGAGAACAGTTTGTTACATCCCTTGCAGAAAGGGGAGTTTTGTGCTTCACAGGCAAGTGGGTGGTTGGCTGGAATCTGGGGGAGGGGCCTCTTGAGTTGGGAGATGGGGCATTCAAGCATGAGAGTAGCAGTGCATGGTTGAAGAGGTGAGGAGAGGGGAACATCAGGTGGACCCAAGAGGTGGTTGGCAGGGATAGAGTCTAGGAAGTTGAAGAATCAGGCATATTCCCAAGGGGTAAAGAGGGTGAGGCAACAGCAATAGGTCAGGTAGACCAGATTGTGGGGGAGTGCATTGATAATATCAATGATTCCAATGGAAATGAGCCCATAGAAGGTAAATTCCCTACTATAGGTGAGCCACTTGAGGGTGATTTCAAACTGGGGGTTTAATGTGATATCATCTCTACAGTCCAGGTGGTTGGCAATGGTGAGAATAAGCCTGGTGAGGTCACTGTGTGCTACTGCCAAGTCAATGGCCCTATGGATGACCTGGTTGTCCATGGTCATGGGAAGGAACAGGATTTTGGTCAGAATTGCAGGGGAGTTGAGAAGGTCAAAGATAAATTCTTGCTTATGAAACAGGGGAAAAGATTCAAGGCAAAGAGGTTGGAGGGTTTGGCAAGATGGAAGAGCCATCACAATTAGGAGGTGGTATAATGGGGAGGGTATGAACACAGGGTGGTCTGACAGATAAGAAGAGGGCAGTCAGGGGGGTTCTGCTAGGGAAGAGTGAGGATCTGCAATGTCCACTGGGCGTTTCTTGACCAGGGAACATGAGAAGGAACTGGGAAAGGGGGAGAAGATCAGATAAGGTCAGGTAGGTGTTACAATTTCCCCTGATTGTCGACGAGAGGAACAACATGCATCTTTCTTAGAGACATACTTCCATGTTCAGTGGTCCCCTCAGCCTATGAGTGGGCCGATGGACACCTCACCTTCTACCTATCACCTCCCCACTCACCTTTGTGAGCTTGTCGATGATCCCTTGCACTCCACATGGCAAGATGTCCTAGACTTCGACCACAAGTATCCCATGAGGCATCCGCCTTCCAGCTCGGACTCTAATGACATCATTGACCTGCCTCCCCAGTAGGCTATTCCCTTTGCCCTTGCCTTCCTCTTCCACTTTACCCTTGACCCTGTCTTACTCAGTTGCCTCCTTGATATAGTATTGCCCTATACCCCCATCTTCTTGAACAGACTCACCTTCCCTCCTCGTTAACTTCTCCTTATAGTTAATTTGTTTCCCCAGATACATAAATACCTGCGAGTCACATACATGTTCCCTAGTTAGATCTATGCTTAACATGCCTAGAGTTTGACTCATCACCGCTGCAGTCATCCTACTCAGCAAGACCGGACTTCTACGAGACCTCACTTCGCTCTTAAGGAAGTGCTCGACAGTTGGACTTTACATGTAGCATAACAGTAGGGATGGGGGGACTTGTTTTCAAATGAGGGAGGGGGAGTCATCAAAGTTTCCAAAAAGATTGTTAAACCAGGGTGTAGATATATATTATTATTATCCACCCAGATCACTCAAGCTTCCCAAACTGCGAACACCCCACTACCCCCCATCTGCAAGGACTTTGCCCACATCTTCAGAGAACCCTCAAATCTATCCGTTAAACCTGAAGGAAACTCTCACATGTGAGGAATTTGTGAAGGAACACCTTGTATCTGGAAAGATCATTTGGTCGAAATCTCCCCAGGCAGCTCCCTTTTTCTTTGTAGCAAAGAAAGACAGATCCCTTCACCCCTGTCAGGACTACCACTATATTAACTTGTTCACTGTAAAAAATGCCTACCCACTTCCTCTCATCTTAGAACTTATTGACAAGGTGAAGGGCTCTTTGATCTTCACAAAGATGGACATCCACTGGGGATATAACAATATTCACATTAAACTAGCAGACAGGTGGAATGCAGCATTCATCACCCAGTTGGGCCTGTTGAAACCAACTGTAATGTTTTTCAGCCTCTCTGACTCACCCCCCACTTTCCAAGCCCTGATGGATGATGTCTTCCAGGATTTCATAGTGGAAGGATGGCTGATTATCTATATGGACAACATCCTTATCCACTCTGCCAACCAACAAACCCACAACAAGCAAACACGAAAGGTCCTCCAGCGACTTTCCGATCACCAATTCTTCTTGAAACCTTCAAAATGCCATTTCAATGTCATGGAAGTTGAGTTTCTCAGAATCATTCTCCATCCTGGTGAGATCACCCTGGACCTGGGGAAACTTACAGCCATCAATGAGTGGACCACCCCCTCAAACAGTCAAAGATGTTCGTTCTTTCCTTAGATTCTGCAACTTCTATCAAAAATTCATTGCCAGTTTCTCTGACATCACTCTTCCCCTCAACCAGCTGACCAGGAAGGGGCCCCATGGGATTGGACCCCTGATTGTGATAAGAGTCCTCAATGTGTGTTGAGGGCATAATAATACACAGGGGGGAGTGATGGGTCTGACAAAAAGAGACAGGAAAATGTAACATAAATGTCCTTAGGTCTCTCTATTCTTCTTTGTTCCTAAAATGGATGGCTCCCTTCAACATGCCTGGAATACTGGTACTTTAACTCTCACATCATTTGGAATGCTTATCATTCGCCTCTAATCTCTGATTTTATTGATGACATGAAAGGCTCAACAATCTTTATGGAGTTTGAAGTACAATGAGGCTATAACAATATTGCATTAGGGAGGAGAACCAATGGAAGGCAGCCTTTATCACTCCATTGGGACTTTTTGAACCCACTGTTATATTCTATGGATTTTATAATGCACCCTCTACATTTCATGCCTTCATAAACCACATCTTGGCTGACATGATTGCAGAGCAATGGCTGAAAGTCTATATTGATGACCTAGGCATCCACATCAGGGGAGACATCACTCTACACCATCAATGAACTCAGTAAGTCCTGTAATGTCTTTAAGAACATGGTCTTTCTTTGTCTATCTGAAAGCACCTTTGATACCCCCAGAATAAAATACCTTGGCCTGATCATTGGCCAAGGACATCTAGAGATAGGCCCAATCAAGCTAACTGCAATCACAGACTGGAAACCTCCAACCACCATCAAGGGAATCTGCAGCTTCTTGGAATTTGCCAACTTTCATGGAAAGTTTATCCCTGACTTCTTCAACATTGTTACTCCCCTTGCCCTCCTCACTTGCAAGGATAAACCCTGGTTATGGTCCTCCCTTCAGGAGAAGACTTTCACCTCCCTTAAGTCCCTCTTTTACTCTTCTCCTGTTCTCCTTATCCTCTGACCCCCTAGTCCTTCACACTCTCCAAGCCATCCATGATGGCTCACCCTTATCTCCTCACTCTGCCCTCTCAGATTGGTCATTTGACAATGGCAATTTGTTCTTTAAAAATCACCTCTATGTTCCCCCCAGCATCTTGCTCACTGCTTCTCCAGTTTATATATTCCTCACCATCCTGTGGACATGGAGGACAATTGTGCACTAAAGTTCTGGTAGAAACAGACTTTTTGGTGGCCTGGTCTTGGAACTTTTGTTCAAAATTTGATTACTGAATGTGCTATTTGTAAACAATCCAAGGTTAACACCCATTCTACCATTCCCCCACTCACATCAATTAGTTCTAAGACTACCCTGCCCTTTAAACAACTCTCTGTCGATCTGATCACTGGCCCCCCTGTCTCTGCTGGACATGATTCCCTTATGGTCAGTGTGGACAGGCCTCACTTCTTTAGAAAACACCTGAGAACCAGAGATTAATCTCCACCATGCCCCTGACATTCTCTCCAACTACAAAAACACTCATTCCCTTCACTAGCAGACAAGTTTCTCAATGTTGCTCCCCTCTTTGTGAGCATCCTCCCAGAAACCTTCCTGCTATCCCACATCCCCACTCCACACCTCACCTCAACATGTGCTTCTCCACTCATGATCTCCCTGCTGCTGCCTCCAGCCTTGCTCTCTAGTTAGATGCCTCTGATCTTGAAGCCATAGCTCAAAGCCTTGAAGATAGCTCCCTCACCCACACCTTTGAAAGTATTATTGAGCTGGACTCTCCATTTGGCACACCCTGAGAAATCCACCTCCAAAATGCCTGCCCTGCTCTTTACATCCCCCTCTTTGAATCTGTCATATCCTCCACTTGCTCTGGACAATACCTGCCTATCCTTCTCCACCATTTGCACAAGAGATTTATCACAACACCCTTGTAGCTTTAGAACAAAGTCTGATAGAAGCCATGGGGTCTTTAATGATGCCAGACATGTTCAGAGGATTTCATAGCTCTTTATACTTGATCTACACAATACAAGTGTTCTCTGAGTGTCACTCCTTGTCTACTTAATTTACCTTAAGCTTCCATGGCCCCAGACCATATCCCAGGTCTTGTCCCTTGTCTTTACTTCGAGTTTTCACCTTGGGACATTATTACACCTTTTCATGAGTGTCATCTCTGAGGAAGGACCTTAACTCATCCACCCTTGTTTGCTTTCACATAACAGTAAATACATATGAAAAAGGAAGTTGCAGACCAGAACAGGTGTAAAATCCTGTAAAATGATGAAGAAACACATTCTACAGTCATGGAGAAGTGGCATTTCTCTATAGCTGTTTCACTTACAGGTCATGTTTTGCATTGTTTGTAGTGTTAGCATCACGCCAAACTACTCAAATAACTTGAACAACAACTCAAACAACTCAAACACCTCTCACAAGTAGCTGAATGAGATAAAAAACTAGATAAACTAGCATATGTAGTGTCTTCAATGCACACATATGCAATGCAGAATTGAGCTGGAAGACAATGACTTAGTGGGCATGAGAATGGGTCTCAAAAATCAACAGGAACTGATAATAATGCATTAGGTATTTTATGGCTAGGCTGGCAAAACACTAGTTATGGCTACCAATTATCCTAGTACTCAGTGCACTGGTTTCAGACTACATTATAGAGGAGGGTAATAAGTGCAAAGAGTATAAACAGTGTAGGTTTGAACAGAATGAGGGCAATAGTGAGTCCATTAGAGGACTAGGAGAATGATGAGGAAGGGGAGGAGGGTAGAGAAGAAGAAAACAAAAGGGGAGAAGACTACTGACTGAAGAATGGTATCCATAGTACTTATAAGCTATATAGTTCCCTTTTTTCTTCAAAGAGCTGGTTGAGTTCTGGTGCCCAGGTAATTTTTGTAGAGGACTAACCATTTGATTTAACTAGATATTAACTCCAGATACCTGTGCATCAATGAGAAAGAAAGAATTCAACTTTATATGATTCTTTCTTATCTGTTTCCTCTAGTGGCAGATTAATAAAACCAGGTCTGTGCTTAAATGTAGTTTGATAAGGGAATAGGAGGTTTATATATAAGATAGTCTGTATATTTCAGATAGAAGGCAGATATGGCCAAGATATGATGAGGGAAGGAATTTGGGTGATTTTGAATGAGCTTTCTTATTTAGGGGCTAATTTCCAAGAAGTGTAGTGAAGGTTCTGGTTCTGGTTTTCCAGTCTGACCTTATCTCCTACTTTTCAAGGTTAGAAGGTGGAATTGGTTCTTTTTTTATGGCCTGGTGGGCCACAAGGTGTGCCTGCTATGCTCATTCCCTGGCTTCAGTCAATAGGGCAAAGTTGTGTTTCTAAATTGGAAGGAAAGTTTATCTCAAAGCAGAATAGGCTCTAAGTTCCTATCCTATTATTACAAAACAGCAGGATTGCTTGATTAACAGGGTGCACTGCAGAATTATGAGCAAATTCTGCCATAGGGAGGTTGTCTTCCCATATATAAGAATCCCCTTAATAGAAGATCCAACGTTAGGTCTCCAGTACTTGAGTTACCTCTCCAATTTTTCCATCAAACTAAGGGGGCTATACTATTGATAGGGTATCGTTGTAATCCAAAAGCCTGGCCAGTTCCCTGGAAATGGCTGGCACAAATTTGGGGCCCTTATCAGAGATGAATTTGTCATGTAATCTGAATAAGGGGAAAATAAATCAAAAAAGGTCTGCTACCCCTCTTGTACTGATGGTGCTGTGGTAAGGAAGTGGAATTACCTCCTTTGTAACCTCCTAGTCAACCATAACCAAGACAAATTGAAAGTTTCTGGATAAGGGTAATCTAATTATACAGTCCATGGATATCTGCTGGAAGGGTTTATTACAATATAACACTACTGCTCATAGACTGAGCCCACAATCTGTGAATATTCAGTCTCCAGAATTACCTCTATTCAGCCCACCAAATTCTAGAAGATCTCCAATGGACTTGCCTATCTCTGATCTCTAGAAATATCTTCCACCATGATTATATATATTGCTTGTTCTACACATTGCAATTCTGCTACATATTGTGGAACTCCAGTGTTTCCAACTTTGTTAGAGATCTCAGAGTTGAGACAAAGGCTTTAGACTTAACTTAGTTTAATATTGGGTTAGTTGGAATATTGGTATACTATATTATAACAACCTCACAGATATGAGAGACTATTTAAACCTGCAGCCACAGTGACAAATTTATTCTTCCCTGGGTGTATATTGTGGCTCTTCAAGTGTAGTTACACCCAAGTGGTGAATTGCTAATCAGCTCTAATAAGATTTTTCTAGTAACAATAGAACTGGCTGTATATTTAAAGTACTGTCAAAAGTGGAGATATCTGGGAATATTTACAGTTATAAAATATTTGTGGCCTTAGAAAGCAATGATATGCTCATTATCAATGCTTAGATTGATGAAGGTACTAAAGATGCAATAATGTTGCTGGAGTGGGTAATAGTCATGTGTAGTAAGGGTGTGAGAACCCTTAGGAAACTAAGGCTTATAGAGAGATGATGTAAGAGGTCCAGGGTATATACATTCTTTCTCTTCAGAGTTAAGAGCTTGAACATTAATGAAGGTCTTCATGGAGTTAGTGGATCTTGAGGTGGTTGAAGGTGCTACAGAGGTGGACTGGATAAAGGTCCCAAAAATGAGAACTAATTTGTGAGTGAGAAATAGTGTGCTTACCACAATGATAGCCCAAAGAGGGAGTTGAGTTCTTTGCTACACTTGGTCTGGGTAGATACAAGTATAAATCTAAGAGATTGGCTAAGACAAGTCCAATAAAGACTAGAGACTGAGATGTAGACTTGAGGATAAAATTGAAGAAGGGTGTCCATTTTAAGTGAGATAAAGACTTCTAGATATTGAGAAAAGGGTGCTGAGGCCAACTAAGAGACAGTGGGCTTAGAGACAAGGAAGTGATCATTGTATTGTCAGAAAAAACTCAGCTAGACTATAACAGAGATACATGAGTGGCAGCAGAATTGATATACTGTCAGTGGCTATGTATGACTTAGGAAAAGCACAGCCAGATTAGTTATGAAACATATCAGAATGAGTCATTCATAGGGAAGTAATGTAACACCAATGAATATAACTACAAAACCATATAGAGAAAAGAAGGAAAAGAATGCAGCTGCATGATGGCAGCATAGTGACTATGAGGATATAAGTAGTGAAACAGGAAGAGCACAGCTGGAGAGGTCTGGAAGGGAAAAGGAGTCACAACCATTATTCGCCACAACAGAATATGGAACCTCTCTTAGATGTTAAGCTGCAAATAAAGATGATGAATTCTAAAAGGGGGAATTGTATTTCAAAACCCATCTCCCCATTCTAAAACTGACCAGAAGAGAACTAGTGGCCACCCTTCAAAAATCACTAGCAGAGGGTGTTTCACTTGTGGGAGAATAAAACATGGCAAATCCATACAGCAAGTGAACAGATCCAGAGTCTTTGCTAACTAGAAAGGAGCAGAATAAAATACTAGCAGAGATTCTTGTCTGAGTCAGTGGCTCAGCTTTGCAAAGGGGCTAAAATAATTCTGTAATTTGAGAGGCCATCATTCAAGTGGACAAAGATATCAGGGAATTAAACTGCCAGGACAAGGAGAGGTTCTGTGCAGAATAATATATCTAACAGTCAGCAGAGAATGGGTGACATGACCTGTGTGACATGTGACATCCCTGATTGACAATGCTTATTTTAGCTTTCTTGGCTCTATCAGCTCTATTGGCTGTTTTGCTCAGGCCACAATCATTTCCTCTTATATTTACAAAAACCACATGGCACATTTTTTTGTTCCCACCACCATTGTGTATTACTCATGCCACCTGGTCTTACCTGCATTTATTCAGCATGCCTGTGACATGCCACCAAGGTCACTATGCTTTGTCCCCACCATTTGTGCACAAACTCAGATTCATCATCTGTCTCACTCTGTTCCCCTCACTACTCCATCATACTTTACAGAATGCCCACCATGCCACCACTCCTTGCTGTTGGTTACAATAGCAGTAATGTGCAGTGCTCCTGCACCAGGACTGGCATGTGATGACAGTGGTAACCACACCCTGCCATGATGCCATGACAGCAATATGATGTGAGAATGGAAACCCTGTAACCTAGCCAATAGTGGTGGCAGAAGTGACAGTATAGAGATCAACTACATGACATCACCACCACCACCACTACAGCAATGGCAATAACAACAGTGATACAGTGACCTCCAAAACCATTGCAATGTTTGACTCTAATGCAGTGTGTGAAGTACACTGCACCACCCTGTGGGAATTTAGCCCAGTGATTGTGGATATATGTACATTTTAGGACAACAATGTCATTGCAATGGTTTTGCACCTTTTGTATTAGGAAGGGTATTAATACTTGGTATGCTCTCCTTTTGCCTTCAGCACTACTTCAATCCTTCTGAACATACTCTCAATCAACTTCTGACACTCCTCAATTGGTATCTTCTCCCACTCTGCCTGAACCCTCTCCCATAACTCCAAAATTCCCTTAGGAGAATGCTCATAGTTTGCAAGCTTTCTTTTGAGGTGACCCCAAAGATGTTCTATGGGGTATAGGCCAGGAGACTGTGCAGGCCATATCATAGTCTGGCATTCCTGCTCCCTGAGCCATTCCTTGACCTTCTTGCAAGTATGCTTGGGGTCATTGTCCTGTTTAAAGATGATGTTGATAGATAAAGACCATAATACTGCAGAGTATTTAGCAGCTCATCCTTCAAGATCTGTAGGTAAAGATCCCCATCCATCCTACCATCAATCTTGGTAGGAAGACCAACTCCCTCTCAAGTTATACACCCCCACATTATTATAGAACCTCCTCCAAACTTGAGTGTTCCATCCACCAGCCTATCACTGTTACGGACCAATTTCCGCAACCTACCCATAGTATGTTTCACCTGCTTAAACTTTAGCTAACCCTTGGCAGGGAAACCCCTTTTATGATACCTTATGTTACCAGGGCTAGCGCCGCCTTCACCTTCAGACTTCTATTTCCGTGGTGTAGCCATCATTGCCACGCACAGCCTTTTCATCCCCGCGCTGTGCAAGGCTGTACCATAGCCCCCTTTCATCTCCGTGCTGTGCAAGGCTGTGCCACTGCCACCATCACATTCCAGCCACTGATGCACAGCCCACACAGCCTTGCGCAGCAGGTGACTCATATGACACAACTCACACGGACTCTTACGATACGCCTGATTAGGCCACCTCTCACTTTCTAGCACAGTCGTTACCAAACATGTACAAACACTAGGATAGTATATAAACCTGGGCGACTGAGCTGGAACTCCAGTTCAGTCTCTTGGACCTTTACCCTCATCATCAGGGCTCAGCCTAGCTAGCTCTTCACTCTTACCTCTAGTCTTTCATCCTTCACAAGCCCAGTCACTGGACTGCTACATGCGTCCAGACATAGGGTATAGTTGGATTGTTTCAATCACTAAGCTCCTCACTAGCCTTTTTCCACACCCATTTACACCCACCATACCCTAGGTGATTGATTTTAGTTTCATCTGACCATATAACCTGCTTCTAGTCCTTCAGAGTCCAATCCTGATGTGCCTCAGCAAAATCTAAACATGCTTTGCAATGCTTGGCTGAGAGTAAAGAATGTTTGGACTTGACTACAGCTTTCATACCAATCTTTTTCAAGTGCTGGCACACATTAGTGATAGAGAGAGGTTTATTGATGACATTGGTGAGTGTTTTTGTCACCTGGACAGTATTCTCTGCCTTTTCAGAAGAGATAAGTCAGACAGCATGACAAACATTAGTAGTAGAAAGCTTGGATGGATGACCTCCAGTGGACTTCTGAAGATCAGAAGGCTCTTTGGAGTGAAGTCTGGATATAGTAGAGACATGGAGACCAGTGGCAGCAGCAATAGAGTGAGCAGATTGACCAGCATCAAGCATAGTAAGAATGGTATTCTTCTGAGTGAGAGAAAGGGATATCATGATAATATGGGTGAGAATAAAGAGTTGTGTGAACTATTTTAAACTCAAATATGATATTAGTAGATGTATCTTTGTTTATATAACCAATCATTATCAAATATCATCTGATATTATTAAGATTCTATATTTCCTATTAAAAAATGCAAAACTGATACCATGACATTGCTGTCTTAAAATATACATATCTACACAGCCACTGAGTCAAATCACATGACAAAGGGACTGTTGTGTAGCCAAGAGTTTGTACTTTGTTTGGCTCCCCTAAAGCTAAGCGAAATTCCCACAGAGTGGTGCAGTGTGCCTCACACACTATATTAGAGTCAAACATTGCAACAGTTTTGGAGGTCACTGTACACATAACAGCAGCAGTGATGGCAGCAGCATAGAATCATTGTTATCATCATCATCATCATCATCATCCATATCACCACCACTGCTGTGACTGCAGTACTAGCAAAACAATGTGGATAATGGTACTAATGCCACTACTTGATGCAGTGACCTGGGCAAAAGTGCTGCAATAGTACCCCACCACCCCAGCAAAGGCCCAGGCCATGTCACTGCACAACAGCACCCCTAGTATGACCACAAGCCCAACTACAGTCATGTATGGGTGGCAATACCTTGCCTGGAATCACAGTGACATCTGCACAATGCCTGTGGCCAATGCCACAGCACTACAGGGATAAAAGTGGAGGCTATGCACAGGTGGCCAACCCTGCTGCATGACCACAATGATGGTGGCAATGGCAGCAGCACAGGGATACGCCCCATGGCACCACCACCACTACCACCATTGTAACATGG
>JBBPKP010000566.1:0-11980 GCA_038089335.1 Boletellus aff. obscurococcineus | reverse complement strand
AACCACGCAGGAGGGGCCAGCCACGGGCGAGGACGGGGGTGTTGGAGAGTGATGGGAGGAGTCATCATCAGGGGAATCGGGGATATGCTGTCGACGAAGGGGGGAGGGTCTGGGCACCATAAAAAGGCGCCGAGTGCATCGGACTCCCGTATGCCCTGGTAGGTAGCATCTGTCGCAGAATGGTCCAGGATGGGGGGGGAGTGATGGCGGGGATTGGTACAATTTCCCCGGGTATGCCCCCAGCTGTAACAGTTTGGACAAACCAACTCGGGGCATTCATGTTGGGGATGCATGGGACGGGGAAGTTGGCAATTTGGGCAAGCGTACTCAGGGCAGGCGGTGTGGGAGTGAGCTGGGGAAGAGCACTCGAGACAGGGGACGGGTTCTGGGTCCAATTTGTTGGGGCATTGATGGGAAGGGGAGAGCGGTTCGTTACATCCTCCACAGAGGGGGGAGTTTCTGGCTTCCCTTGCCAATGGGTGGTCAGGAGGGATCCGGGGGAGTGGCCTCTCAAGTCGGGAGAAGGGGCGTTGGAGCGGCAAAGGCTGATTGCTTGGTACAGTAGACGGGGTGAGGGGAACGTCGGGTGGTGTCGGGTTACCCGAGGGGATCGGGTCAGGGAAGTGGAGGTAGCGGGCACGTTCTCGGGGGGTGAAGAGGGTGAGTCGGTAGCGGAAGAGAGGATACAATAGGTTATAGGGTAGTTCGTTGATGATATCGATGATCCCAATGGAAAGGAGCCCATAGAAGGTGACTTCCCTCCCCGAGGTGACCCACTTGAGGGTTCGTTCAAATCCCTCATCCTCAGCGATGGTATCTCGTCGGTCTGGGTGGTCGGCTACGGCGAGAATAAGTTGGGTGAGGTCAAGGTGGGCGACAGCTAAGTCAATGGCCCGTCGAGTGATCCTGTGTTTGGTGACTGCGGGGAGGAAAAGTATGTGGGCAAGGAGAGCAGGGGAGGAGATGATATCGAAAATAAACTCTCGCTTGTGAAAAGGGGGAAAAGAGTCGAGTCGAAGGGGGATAGGGTTTCGTCGAGAGGGGAGGTTCATAGCAATGAGTAGATGATATAGCGGGGATGGGGTCCACACCAGGAGGTCCTGGGTGATGACGAGTGGTCGGTCTGGGGGGTTGTTCCATGGGAAAGAGAGGATTTGCAACACCCACTGGGCGTTCCACGAAAGCTGTACGTGACTAGGGATGGGGAAAGGTGCGATGGGGTCAATTAGAGCGTCGAGAGAAGGGGGAACTCTGTTACAAATTCCTTCGAGTGGTGTCCCACCCCCTCTAGCAACAGACTGGAAGAGGCCGACAGACGGAGAGAGGAACACCGCGCCTCTTTCCTAGAAACCTACTTCAATTATCGATGGTCCCCCCAACCTATGTCTTCGCCCGCTCCCCCTTCCATTCCCCAATATCACCTCCCGGCCGAACTTCGTGACCTCGTCGACGACCCCTCCCACGCTACGTGGCATGACGTCTTAGACTTCGACAACGTTTACCCCGCGAGGTGGCCGCCTTCCACCTAAGACCAGTCTCCCTTCCCGTTTCGTCTTCCCCTCTGCCCATTCTTACTCAGCTGCCTTCCCGGCACAGTATGCCCTATGCCCTTGCCTTCTTTCCTTGGACTCGCCTCCCCTCCTCGCTAGTTTCTTCTTATAGCTAGCTCGTTTCCCCCAGACACATAAATACCCTCAAGTCGTGTACTTGTCCCCTAGTTAGATCTACGCTGAACACGCCTAGAGTTTAACTCATCGCCGCTGAAGTTGTTCACTCAGCAAGACCCGGATTTCTACAAGACATCACTACGCTCTTGAGGTAGTGCTTGACAGTTGGACTTTACGCGTAGCGTAACAAACTCGTTGTCGGATAAGGATGGGGGAGTCTTCAAAGGAACCAAAGATGTCGTCAAACCAGGCAATTCTTAAGTAGTACTGGTGGTGGATAGGGGTTCGCCTACTCCAGCGTTCTCTGCTCCAGTATTGAGGGGGCATTTTGCGGCTGCCTCAGCGGCGCACTCCCGATCGAGTTCGATTCTTTCCCAAAATTGCGCGAGGTGGGTGGGATATCCTTGGATGTCGTGGGTTCCTTTAGGGATGGCGCAGGTCTCAGGGTCGTGTTTCTGGGGACAGGGGCACCAGCAGTGTAGTCCGGGGGCGAGCTCGAAGTTGTAGACGATGGTCTCGGTGACGATGGGGAAATCCATTCTGGGGAGATGCGGCTTAACTCTTGGTTTAAAAGGGACAGCACAGCATTAAATTTTTCTTTCAAACTGGTTCCTCCCCCTTCTAATTCTGATCTGGCCATTCATCGCCTCTGGCCTGGGCTGGGATGGGATTTATGTAGTTGTTGTGTTCCCAGGGCCCATTCGGGGAGAGGTTGATCTCCCAGCACCAGGCCTTTGACCTTCCCCCTCTGGTTGTCGTGACACGATTCTCGTGTCTGTTTTGAAACCAGGTGACCTCCACCGTTCCCGCCGTCCTCTCTGTCACACTGTACACTACCCGTATTACATGCCTCTCCATGAACTGCCCTACCAGGTGGTATGCTAGGTATATGGTCCCTAGCGTTACGAGTAGGATGATAAGGGCGGGGGCAGTGATGGTGATGGTGGAGGAGGACATGGTTGGTAAAGGGGGTAGGTGGTTTGGGTAGGGTGGGTGTGGGGGAGTCGGTGGTGATTCGACGGATGGGGAAGTGCTGTGGTCGGGAGGACTTATATAGTCGTAAAAGGGCCGAGGAGCCGGTTAAGTTCCGTTCCGGTTCCCATGTATTCTTGGAGGAGGGGTAGCCCTGCTACTTGATGAGGTATTCCCGACGGGTAGGCGTACCGCGATGAGCTAAGATGCCTTCGACTTCGTAAACTTCTTCATTGTTTACCACATCGGGGGGCGGTCTGAGGAAGTTAGGGCCGTGTTCGTCAGTTTCTGTAAAGGGATAGAGTAGAGAAGCATGGAAGTTCGGGTGGATTTTCCAGGAAGAAGGGAGACATAATCAGTATGTGAGGGGGGAGAGGACCTTTTCGATCTCGAATGGGCCAAGTCGCCGGGGAGCGAGTTTAGGAAAGGAGTGGGTTAGCTTCAGGTTCGAGGCGTCTAGCCAAACTCTGGTTCCAGCTTTCCAAGTTGGCAGTTTCCCTTTCTTTCGTTGCGCCATTTCTTGTTGGGCGAGGCGGTGTGCGGCTATGGCATCCTTTCTTGCGTTGTCAAGAATGGCTAATCGTTCCGTCAGGGCGGGGATAAAGGTCTTTCCAATTGGGGGATAGGCCCGGGGTTCATAGCCCATCATGAGAGAGAATGGAGATTTCTTTGTTATGGAATGGGTGAGGGCATTGTGTGAGAACTCCGCCATCAGCAGGAGGTCAGGCCAAGAAGTCAGATTGGCTTGGCAGAACATTTTCAAATACGTGGCGACTTCCTGATTTACTCGTTCCGTTTCTCCGTCTGTTTGCGGGTGGTAGGCGGTGGAAAGGGCAACATCATAGTCTAGTAGCCTGGCAAGTTCCCTAGCGAACGCGGAGGCGAACTGGGGTCCTCGATCAGAGATAACTTTGTCATATAGACTGAATCGGGGGAAGACGTGAGAGAAAAATAATTTTGCGGTTTCGGCGGCGTCGGCGTTTACATTTGTCGGGATAAGAATTACCCCCTTCGTAAGCCCATGGTCGACCATGACCAGAATGGCATTGAAGCCGTTAACCGTGGGAAGTCCTGACGTAAAGTCCATCGAGATTTGCTGGAAGGGGCAGGTGGCGTCGGTGGGAATCGGAGAGAGACCCGGCGTGGTCGGGTGTGTGATGACCTTGTTTTGCTGACACACAGCACAGCCTTTGATAAAGTTTCTGACAAACGCCGCCATGCCCGGCCACCAGTAATCCTGTCGTAATAGGGAAAGTAGGCGGAAGTAGCCAGCGTGTCCACCGGTGGTGGATTCGTGGATAGAGGTCACGAGTTGGGAGCGGGAGTTGGGAGGGATGTATAGCCGGTTTTGGAAATAAAGGAGGTCGTCAGTGTATCGCCAATCCTGGGCTTGCGCAAATAGGCGGGAAGTCAAGGGGGTGGATAAGCTATTCAGGGCGGAGGCGACAAAATCATCGGTGCGAGAGGAAGCAGCAATGCGGTTTCTCAGGGCAAGATCGATAGTCCGTACCATGGCTGCGGGGGTGAGGAGAACAAGATCTTGATTATTGGAAGAGGTGTCTGGGAGGTGGAGTCGAAATAATGCATCGGCCGGCCCCATTGCCAATCCCGGGAGGTGATGGAAGATCAGGTCAAAATCCATCAGGAAAAGCATCCATCGGGATTGTCTGCGAGACAACTGGTGTGGGGATTTGAAGTAGCTAAGGTTTTTGTGGTCCGTGTAAATGGTGACGGGGTGAGCCACACCCGTAAGGTGATGCTGCCATTCTTCCAGGGCACAAATTACTGCGAGGAGTTCTCGATCATAGATGTCGTAGTTTCGTTCCTCAGGAGAGAAGGTTTTGGAAAAATAGGCACATGGGTGAAGGTCGCCATTGGAGTCTTTCTGCATGAGCACTGCGCCGCAAGCTCCCAAAGAGGCGTTGGTCATGACCCAGAAAGGGGCAGAGTTATCAGGGAGCCGGAGGACAGGCTTGGAATGGAAGGCGTCCCGTAGAGTCGAGAAAGCCTTATCACATGCGGGGGTCCAGTTCCATAGTGCACCTTTCCTGGTGAGGGAATTTAGGGGTAGGGCAATGTCAGAGAATCCGGAGATAAACTTTCGATAGAAGTTACAGAACCCAAGGAAAGAGTGGACGTCTTTAACAGAGCAGGGGGTGGTCCATTCGTCGATCGCCTTAAGTTTCCCTGGATCTAGGGCAATCTCTCCAGGCTGGAGGATGATCCCAAGGAATTCTACTTCCTTGACGGAAAAGAAACATTTAGATGGCTTTAGGTAGAACTGGTGGTCGGACAGTCGTTGAAGCACCTTCCTCATTCTCTCATCGTGCTCGGTCTGAGTGACAGAATGAATGAGGATGTCGTCCATGTAGATGATCAGCCATCCTTCCGCGATGTAATCTCGGAAAACATCATCCATCAATGCTTGGAAGGTTGGGGGGGATCCGGAGAGTCCAAAGAACATCACTGTGGGTTCAAAAAGGCCCATGGGAGTGATGAAAGCGGCTTTCCATCGATCCTCGGGTTTAATGTGTACGTTGTTGTACCCCCAGCAGATGTCCATTTTGGTGAAGACGGTTGACCCCTTGACTTTGTCTACCAATTCGGATATCAGGGGTAGCAGATAGGCATTTTTGACCGTGAAGGAGTTGACATATCTATAGTCCTGGCATGGGCGAAGGGTTCCGTCCTTCTTTGCTACGAAGAAAAAGGGGGCCGCCTGAGGGGACTTAGGGTGAACAATCTTTCCCGAAGTTAAATGTTCCCTGACGAATTCCTCGCACACCAGGGTTTCTTTCGGGTTCAGCGGGTATATTTTTGCTACTTTTGGAATGAATGCGTTGGTCAGAACAATTTCATGGTCAAATCTTCTTTCGGGGGGGAGGGTTCCCGGGGGCGGTTCCTGGAAAACGTGTTCAAAATCTTGGCAGACAGGGGGAAGGGGTTCCTCCGGTCATTTCTCCGCTTAAGCGATAGTGGTGGAAAGGGTGGTCTTTCGGACGGAAAGGTCAGCGTCGTGGCCGTGGTGCATACGAAGATAGCAAAGAAGATAGGGGTGGTCTTCGTCGTTGGTCAGTTCTCGTTGGGTAGTTTCCTCCACAATGGTCACTTCTCATCTGGTCCAGTCAATTTGCGGGTTGTGTTTCTGAAGCCAGTCTATCCCAAGGATGATGGGGTCCTTGGCAGCATTTATCACATAAAAGTTTCGCCTTTCTTTGATCTTTCCACAGCAGACTATTAGAGGGACGAAATGTCAGATCAGTCTGGCTTGGTTTGGTGTGCTGTCTACATTCTTTGCGACTAGGGGAATCTTCAGTCGGTGAGGGGTCCATCCTCCGTTAATTAGGGTGGTTCGGTTGATGAAGCTTTTGGTGGCTCCGCTATCGATAAGAGCTAGGGTTGTAACGGTTTTCTTGCCAGGGTAAGATAGGGTCACAGAAATTCTCATAGATCTGGGGTCGTCTTTAGATACAATTACACTGGCAATCCATTCAGGAGAGGAAGACGTTACTACTTCTCTCCCCAGGCAAAACCCTGTTCTACTGCAACCCTCCTCACCTCGGCGGCGGCGCTCTGCAGCTCGTCTTCGCTGGGGGAGAGGGCAATATCTAGCACCTTGGCTAATTCCTCCCTAGAGTACTTGGAGGTGGAGGCATAAGTGTCGAGTGGATCGGTCTGGGTGACTCTGGCTCTAGCAGGGGGTTTACCTTTCTCCTTTCAATGGTTGGAGGAGCGGCATCCCGGTTTCTTGCATACGAAGCAGAGGTTCTTTCGGAAGCATTCTGCTCGTTGTTCAGGGGAAAGTCGGACGGCGTCGACGTCCATGGCGTTAGGGTCTCTCCTAGGGGTAGAGGAGCCTCCAGGAACGTAGTATCCCTTGCTGTTCCTTAGCTGGTCCAGTCTAATAGCATTCTGCTTGAAGTTCCGCACTTGTGTAACCCAGGCCTTCCAGGTGGTTGGTTGGGGGTTAATGGTGATCATCATCTGCGCCAGTCTGAAGTGCACTTCTTTCCTCAGGAGGTCAATCAGAATCTCATCGTGACCGGTGTCCAGGCCACTGCGTCCAGCTGCTATCTTGAACGCGGCAATATACCTGTCAAAGTCTCCAAGGCATTTCCTTAAGGGGTTTCATTCCTTAGGGTCCGGGTAGTCCACCTGTTTAATGTTGTATAACTCGTTCCGGGCAATTTCTGTTACGACTTCCCCTGAGACACCCCGGGACGAATTGCACTCCTCCTTCTTAGAAACCTATTTTCACGTCAACTGGTCCCCCCAGCCTATGGGCACCGCCCTCTCTCCTCCCTCACCGTCCACATACCACCTCCCCGCCGAGCTTCGCGACCTAGTCAATGACCCCTCCCACTCAACGTGGCAAGACGTCCTCGACTTCGACAATGTGTATGCGGAACGTCATCAACCTGCCGAATAGGAACTCCCCGCCTTCCGTTTATGCTTTCCCCTCTGCCCCGTCTTACTCAGTAGCCTTCCCATTTTCTCTGAAAGATCCCATCCTTCACCTCCCATTAACGGACTCGCCTTCCCTCCTCGTTAGCTTCTCTTTATAGCTAGCTCGTTTTCCCTCGACATATAAATACCCGAGACCTCTGTACTTGTTTCCCTAGTTAGATCTATGCTTAACACGCCCTAGGTTTGACTCACCGCCGCTGTAGTCGTTCACTCAGTGAGACCCGGATTTCTACAAGACGTCACTACGCTCTTGAGGTAGTGCTCGACAGTTGGACCTTATGCGTAGCGTAACAAAAGATCTAACTCGTCCCTGCCGCCCCTGCCTTTGTAGCAGAAGGGCGAGACCAGTTCCAAGACGGCTGATCGCGATCAGTACTGAAGCTATCGACCTCCTGAATCGTCTGAAGACGAAGAGGAACAACGCGAGGAGGAGCTTTCCCTCGAACCCGAATACGTTGAACCGTCGCCCCCACCGCGAAGAGTGTCTGGAAGACCACCGCCGCCGAACCTGCTCCTTCAACAGAGAAGACGAAGAGCGCCTACGACTACTTTGCCTGCCGCCCCTGTCCTGTCCCTGGAACCGCCGCCCATCTCCACCCCCCAGATTCAACCCCAGAGAAATCCCCTATCCGCCGCTACCTCAACAACCCATACCCCTCAGACCATCACCAGAGCGCCGTCCCCCCCACTCCACTTCGTCTCCACCCAAGCCGCTATCCAGCAAGCTTTTGACGCCCTTGACGAGATCGACCGGGCAGCGCAACAAACCATTACCTCCACTGCCAACTCACCGATGAATCAACCAGGACAACAACCCCCTCAGCAGGGACAGATCGCCCAAGTACTGGCACCAGCTATGCCCGCGGCGCCGAGAGCCAGTGAATTAAAGGCCGGACTACCGGTAGACTTTAACGGAAAGCCTGAAAATGCGCAGTGTTGGCTTTTGGCCATGAAGGCCTATTTCCATATGAACCCGACAGTCTACAACTCGGAGGAGACCATGATCCTCACCTGCTTGAACAAGATGGCCAAAGGGAGATCTGCCTCCTTTGCCGAGACATGGTACCCAAAGGTGATAGGAGCCACCTGGGCCCAGTTTGAAACGGCTTTCACCAACTCCTTCATACCAACCGGACTACAGGAGAAAGCGCGAAACCAGCTTTATCAGATAAAACAAATCGACTACCCGGACCCAGCGGAAAAGAACCTTCCCCCATACCAGAAGTGGGGAAACTTTGATGACTTCGTCGCTGCTTTCGAAATCGCCGCCGGAAGAAGCAAACTGGATGTAGGGCACGACGAGATCCTAATCGACGTTTTAAACAGAGGGGTATCCACATCGCTGTCCAACATGATGGTCACCATAAACCCCCAACCCACCACTTGGCAGGACTGGATTGCGAAAGCCAGGATCTTCGAGCAGAACTTCCTTAGGGTGAGACAGCTCCGAAACCGCACCCAATACCTCCCACTGGGAAGAACCTACCCTAGGAACGGGCGGTCGACCGACCCCAACGCCATGGACGTCGATACCGTCAAACTCTCCCCCGCCCAACGAGCCGAACACCTGAAAAATAATAAATGCTTCGTCTGCCACCAGAAAGGGTGCCGATTGACAAACCACAAGGGAGACCAGAGGCTGGGAACCTCGAGCAAACCCCCACAAAGAATTAGAAAGACCGAAACGTCTCAAGTCGAAGAATACCTGGGAACCCTCCCGTTCACACAGGACGAAATCCTTAGAACTATGAAGATGGCTTTCGGAGGAATGGCCGAAGAAGAATCGGTCAATCGGGCAGAGACCTCCACCGACGACAAGGGTTTTGGCTGGGGAGGGCTTTAGCTACGTCAAGCTCTCCTTCCTCTGTACTTGTATCCAGTTGTACCACCAAAGCAATCAAAGTCCCTGTTGCACTGGAACAAGACGGCCAAATCGTAGACACCCTTGCACTCGTCGACAGCGGTGCAACCTCCACCTTCGTAAACAAAGAATTAGTCAGAAGAAACCGCTGGAAAACCAAACGACTCCCCTCCCCTCTGTTAGCCCGGAATGTTGACGGAACGATGAACCTCACAGGAATGGTCAGGGAAACCGCTCGACTAAACCTGATCATCGACGAACATACGGAGGAACTCACCTGCTATGTCATTGCCTGCGGAAAAGACCCACTAATTTTGGGAATGGACTGGCTCAAGAAAAGAAACCCCACTATAAATTGGGCCTCGCAGAAGATGGAACTCCCACCGAATCCTTCCGCAATCCAACGGACCCAGGAATACGTCGCCCATTACCTAGGAAAGAACCCGGACAGCTACATCACTGAAGCACTGCGCAAAACCACCATCTCTACCCAGATCGCCCAAACCACCACCCCGAAGGAAGTGATCCTCCCGACCGCTTTCGCCGAATTCAAGGACGTATTTGACGAACCGCCCATGGGGCTACTACCTCCTGAACGCCCCTACGACCACGAAATCCTCACGATGGACTCATTCAAGCCTCGCATGGCGAAAGCTTACCAGTTAAACCCAAAAGAGATGGAAGCTTGCAAAACTTTCATCGACGAACACCTGGCCGCCGGACGGATTATCCCTTCCAAATCCCCACAGGCTTCCCCATTCTTTTTTGTAGCAAAGAAAGACGGCAGTCTACGACCCTGTCAGGACTATCGATACCTCAACGAACATACCGTGAAGAATGCCTATCCGCTACCTCTAATCTCGGAGCTGATCGACAAACTAAAAGACTCCAAAATCTACACCAAGTTCGACATCCAGTGGGGATATAACAACATCCGAATCAAACCTGCGGATAGGTGGAAAGCTGCATTCATCACCCCATTCGGCCTCTTCGAACCCACCGTCATGTTCTTCAGAATGTGCAATTCCCCTCCCACCTTCCAACAATTAATGGATGACATTTTCAAAGACTATATCGCCGAGGGGTGGCTAATCATCTACATGGATGACATTCTAATCCACTCGGCCGACCACCATACCCACCAGGATTGCACTCGCAAAGTCCTCCGTCGCCTCAGGGAGCATGCCCTATACCTGAAATTGTCTAAATCCACTTTCAACGCCCACGAGGTGGAATATCTGGGACTGATCGTGAAACCTGGCGCTGTCACACTCGACCCCACCAAACTGGATGCAATCCGGGAATGGCAACCGCCCACTACGGTCAAAGCCGTACGCTCATTCCTGGGATTCTGTAACTTTTACCGAAAGTTTATCACCGGCTTTTCTGACCTTGCCAAACCGCTCACCGACTTGACACGGAAATCTTCCAAATGGGAATGGCTCCCGATCCACGAAACAGCTTTCCGCACCCTCCAGACTCAATTTCTGGGATCCCCTGTATTACGCTTGCCCGACTCATCCCGCCCATTCTGGGTCATGACCGACGCTTCGTTGGTAGCCTGCAGCGCTGTCCTAATGCAAAAGGATGCCAACGGCGACCTCCACCCGTGCGCCTATCTTTCTCGCACCTTCTCCCCGGAAGAACGCAACTATGATATTTACGACCGGGAGCTGTTAGCGGTCATCCGCACACTGGAAGAGTGGTGACATCATCTATCGGGAACCCAACATTGTGTCACTGTACTCACGGACCACAAGAACCTCGCCTACTTCAAGAAACCACAAAACCTTTCTCGACGACAGGCACGATGGATGTTGTACCTCATGGACTTCGATTTAGAATTCCACCACCTACCGGGTTCGCAAATGGGTCCTGCCGACGCCCTGTCCCGCCTTGCCAACACGGACACTTCATCGGACAACGACCAAGTCACTCTGTTCACACCAGTCACCATGGTCCGAGCGATCGACATGGGCCTGAAGAACTTAGTCGCCCTCACCACCCCCACTGACCCCTTCGTGGAACGGCAACTCCGTGACATTACCGCCACTCACCCTATTAGTCGAACCACCCCTGACGACTGGTCATATCGGGATAACCTCCTTTACTTTCGCGGCCGGCTGTACATACCCGAACCGGCACGCGCCAAACTGGTCCGCGAGACACATGAGCACCCGGCCCACGGCCACCCAGGACAGTTTCGCCTCCTCCATCTCCTCCAGCAGGACTACTGGTGGCCGGGCATGGCCGCGCTGGTCCGAAGAGTAACACAGGGCTGTGCCACCTGCCAACAGAATAAGATTAACACCCACCCTACCCGTCCCCCCCTATCCTCCATCGCATCCACCACCACCCGCCCCTTCCAACAAATCTCCATGGATTTCATCACCTCTCTACCGCCGGTGGATGGACAGGACGCTGTTTTGGTTGTGGTGGACCATGGCCTGACAAAGGGGGCTATTTTTATCCCAACAACCAGCACTGCCGACGCCGAAACGGTAGCCAAACTTTTTTTTGAAAAAGTCTTCCCCAGGTTCAGACTTCACGACAAAGTCATCTCTGACAGAGGACCTCAATTCAATTCCGCCTTCGCCTACGAACTCGCTTGCCTCCTCCACTACGACATCGCCCTATCCACGGCCTATCACCCACAAACCAATGGGGAAACCGAACGGGTAAACCAGGAACTCGGAACCTACCTTCGGATCTTCGCCCAAGGGAATCTGACAAACTGGCCTACCCTACTACCCATGGCAGAATTCACGCACAACTCCTCCATACACTTGGTCACCAAGAAAACTCCATTCTCTCTCATGATGGGCTACGAACCCCGCGCTTATCCCACTCTCGGAAAGTCTTTTGCGCCCGCAGTTGAGAAACGTGCGGAATGTTACGCTACGCGTAAAGTCCAACTGTCGAGCACTACTTCAAGAGCGTAGTGAGGTCTCGTAGAAGTCCAGGGGTCTCGCTGAGTGAACGACTGCAGCGGCGGTGAGTCAAACTCTAGGCG
>JBBPKP010000564.1:0-11988 GCA_038089335.1 Boletellus aff. obscurococcineus | reverse complement strand
GAACCGCCGCCCATCTCCACCCCCCAGATTCAACCACAGAGAAATCCCCTATCTGCCATGACCTCCACCGCCCACACCCCCCAAACCATCACCAGAGCACCAACCCCTCCCCCACTCTTCTTCACCACCACTCAAGCCGCACTCCAGGAAGCCCTTGCCAGCCTTGACGACGTCAATCAAGCCATTCAACAAACCACTACCCCCACTTCCCCTAGAACGATGAACCAACCTGGACAAGCCCAGCAGGCCCAGCAGATCCCATAGGCCCAGCCACCTCCTGCCCCAGTCACACCCAGAACCAACAAACTAAAAGCTGGCCTACCAGTCGACTTTAACGGAAAGCCCAAGAATGCCCAGAGATGGCTGCTTGCCATGAAGGCCTATTTCTATATGAACCCTGGAGTCTACAACAACGACAAAATCATGATTTTGACCTGTCTAAATAAGATGGCAGAAGGATGCCCAGCTTCCTTTGCCAAGACCTGGTATCCCAAGATGCAAGGAGCCACATGGGCCGCATTTGAAACCGCCTTCACGAACTTGTTCATCCCCACAGGACTATGGGAGAGAGCCAGGAACCAACTCTACCTGATTAAGCAAATCGACTACCCTGATGTTGCCGAACGTGCACTACCCCCCTACCAAAAGTGGGGAAGCTTTGATGACTTCATCGCGGTGTTTGAGATCGCCGTCAAATGAAGCAAGCTAGATGTGGGACACAACAACATCCTCATTGACGTCCTAAACCGAGGAGTCTCCACCTCCCTTGCCAATATGATGGCAACAATCAACCTGCAACCAACCACGTGGCAGGATTGGATCGACAAAGCAAGGATTTTCGAACAGAACTTCATCTGTGTACGACAACTCTGCTCTCGCCCCCAGTATATCCCTATGGGGCGAACCCACCCACACAACGGACGATCCACCGATCCAAATGCCATGGACATAGACGTCACCTGACTTTCTCCTGCCCAATGGGCCGAACATATGAAAAACAATAAATGCTTCATTTGCCATCAGAAGGGATGCCGATCCACCAACCATAAAGGAGACCAGAGGCTGGGAACCTCAAGTAAACCCCCACAGAGAGTGAGAAAGATGGAAACCTCACAAATTGAGGACTATCTGGGAACCCTCCCCTTCACCCAAGACGAGATTCTTCGAACTATGAAAATGGCGTTCGGAGGAATGACCGAGGAAGAGTCGATCAACCGAATGGAAGCCACCTCTGACAATAAGGGTTTTGGCTGGGGAGGGCTTTAGCTACGTCAAGCTCTCCCACCTCTGTACTTGTATCCAGTTATACCACCAAAGCAATCAAAGTCCCCGTAACTCTGGAACAAGGCAGAAAAATTGTAGACATCCTAGCACTGGTTGATAGCGGCGCCACCTCCTCCTTCGTGAATAAAGAACTAGTCAGACGAAACAAGTGGAAAACGCAACACCTATCCTCCCTGCTCTTAGCACGAAATATGGATGGAACCCTTAACCTAGCAGGGATGGTCAGGGAAACCATGGAAATACACCTAATCATAGAAGACCACGAGGAACAATTGACTTGCTATGTCATAGCGTGCGGAAAAGACCCCCTCATTCTAGGAATGGATTGGCTGAAAAAACGAAACCTGACCATTGACTGGGTGACCCAACAAATGGAATTACCCCCCAATGCATTCAGAATCCACGCATCCCAAAGTTATGTAGCACACTATCTCGGGAAGAATCCCGATGGGTACATTACAGAAGCCCTCCGGAAAACCACCATCTCCACGCAGATCGCCCAAACCGCAAACCCCAAGGAGGTGGTACTTCCACCTGAGTACTCTAAGTTCAAAGACGTGTTTGAGGAACTGCCCCTAGGGCAACTACCCCCTGAATGACCGTACGACCATGAGATATTAACTGGTGAAACATTCAAACCACGAGTAGCAAAGGCCTACCAACTGAATCCAAAGGAACTGGAGGCATGCGAGGCTTTTGTCGATGAACACCTAGCTGCAGGATGGATTGTCCCTTCCAAATCTCCCCAGGCGTCTCTCTTCTTTTTTGTCGCCAAAAAAGATGGAACTTTCCGACGGTGCCAGGACTACCGATACCTAAACGAGCATACAATCAAAAATGCCTACCCCCTACCCCTAATCTCTGAGCTGATTGCCAAGTTGAAAGACTCCAAGATGTTCACCAAATTTGATGTGCGATGGGGATACAATAATGTCCAAATTAAACCTGAAGATAGGTGGAAAGCGGCCTTCATCACCCCCTTCGGGTTGTTTGAGCTGACAGTGATGTTCTTTGGATTATGCAATTCCCCCCCAACCTTCCAGCGACTAATGGACGACATCTTTTGCGACTACATTGCCGAAGGATGGTTGATTATTTACATGGACGACATCCTGATCCATTCCACCGACCCCACCACCCATCGTGAATACACGGAGAAGGTCTTACAACAACTCCGTGACCACGCCCTATTCCTCAAATTGTCCAAATCCACGTTTGACACCACTGAGGTCGAGTACCTTGGACTGGTTGTGAAACCAGGCAAGGTCACTCTTGATCCTGCCAAACTACGAGCCATTGAGGAGTGGCAACCCCCCACCACGGTGAAAGCCGTCCGCTCATTCTTAGGTTTCTGCAACTTTTATCGGAAGTTCATCACTGGCTTCTCTGACCTGGCAAAACCACTCACCGACCTGACAAAGAAATCCTCGAGATGGGAATGGCTCCCTATTCATCAAACCGCCTTCTGAACGCTCCAAAAACAATTCCTGTCCTCCCTGGTTCTCTGACTCCCCGACTCGTCCAAACCCTTTTGGCTCATGACTGATGCCTCCCTTGTCGTGTGTGGAGCGGTACTAATGCAAAAAGACAGCAATGGGGACCTCCACCCCTGTGCATATTTTTTGCGAACCTTCTCCCTAGAGGAACGGAACTATGACATCTATGACAGGGAACTCCTGGCAGTAATCCGCACCCTGGAGGAATGGCGTCATCACCTGTCCAGGACCTCTCACGTCGTCACTGTGTTCACTGACCATAAAAACCTGGCCTACTTCAAGAAACCCCAGAATCTTTCCTGACGACAGGCACGCTGGATGTTATACCTCATGGACTTTGACTTGGACTTCTATCACTTGCCGGGGTCACAGATGGGCCCCGCCGACGCCCTCTCCTGCCTGGCGTGCATGGACACCTCGGCTGATAATGGCCAGGTCACGATGTTTACCCCCATGACTATGGTCTGAGCCATCGATTTGGGCCTCAAAAACCTGATAGCACTTTCTACTCCCTCCGACCCTTTCGCGGAGTGACAGTTGAGGGATATTACTGCCACATACCTGATCAACCACACCGCCCCCTCCAACTGGTCCTACCGTGACAACCTCCTTTACTTCAAGGGCAAACTCTACATTCCTGAGCCTGCACGCGCAAAATTGGTTAGGGAGACCCACAAACACCCTGCAGATGGCCATCCCGGCCAATTCCGCTTGTTACACCTTCTCCAGTAGGACTACTGGTGGCCTGGAATGGCTGCACTGGTGTGCAGGGTCACTCAGGGCTGTGCTGTCTGCCAGCAAAACAAAGTAAATACCCATCCAATGAAACCCCCCCTTTCCCCCATCGCTTCCTCTGCGACTTGACCCTTCCAACAAATTTCTATGGACTTCGTCACCTCCTTGCTGCCAGTGGAGGGAAACAATGCAGTACTGGTTGTGGTGGACCACGGCCTCACTAAGGGGGCTATTTTCATCCCGACCTCTAGCACTGCCGATGTGGAAACTGTGGCCAAGCTTTTTTTGAAAGAGTCTTCCCCAGATTCGGACTCCATGATAAGGTCATCTCGGACTGCGGACCACAATTCAACTCCGCCTTCGCCTATGAACTCGCTCGTTTACTACACTATGACATCACCTTATCCACCGCATATCACCCACAGACCAACGGGGAAACTAAACGAGTAAATCAAGAACTAGGAACGTACCTTCGAATCTTCACCCAGGGCAACCTGACAAACTGGCCCACTCTCCTACCCATGGCAGAATTCACACACAACTCCTCAGTGCACTCGGTAACCAAGAAATCCCCGTTTTCTCTCATGATGGGCTATGAACCCCGAGCCTATCCCCAACTAGGAAAGTCCTTCGCACCCGCAGTCGAGAAGCAAGCAGAGTTGCTTGAGGAAGCGTGGATGGAAGCCCTGCATGCCCATCAAATTGCCTAGAAGGCTATGATTAGCAACCACACTCCCACGTTCAAACCATGGAAAGTGGGCGATCGGGTATGGTTAGACAACAAAAATCTTCACCTCCAATACCCCTTCAGGAAACTAGCGCCCAGAAGAGAAGGCCCCTTTGAAATCGAACGAGTCATTTCCCCCCTAGTCTACCGCCTCAAGTTACCCCTGACCTGGAAAATACATCCGAATTTCCACGCCACCTTCTTATCACCATACATTACTACCGCTGAACACGGCCCCAACTTTACCAACCCGCCACCAGAACTAGTCGCTGATGAAGAGCATTATGAAGTCGAAGCCATCCTTAGTTATCATGGGAATCCTGCTTGATGGGAATTCCTAATCAAATGGAAGGGTTACTCATCTGCCGAAAACATGTGGGAACCAGAACGAAACTTGGGAAACACCAAATGCCTGCTTTCCGAATATAAAAACGCCCAAGCCTCCACCTTCTCTCTAGGGAAAATGAAACCCGGTTGGCAATCCACCCACGACTAGAAACATAGTTGTTACGTTCTCTTCTCTTCCCCCTCTCGATCCATCTCTTCCACCTGTGTATTATCATCCGGTGGATGCCCACCAAGGTCTTCTCGTCTCTCCCCTTCTTTACAGACGCCACGTCCCTCCTGTTCCCCATTCATCATCCCTCTCCAAATAGGCCTATTGTCTCCTCTTTACGGTAGCCATTGTCTCCCTCACACGGACTACAGCTTTACTCTCCTAATCTGGTAGCCATTGTCTTCCCAGATCGTCTTCCTACTCATTCCCCTATAAATACCCATCGTAGCTGTCATGTACTCCTTAGCTAGATCTACGTTTAAACACATAACTCTTCTCACTCCGAGTGTTAAGGAAACCACTCGAGACCCTGGACCTCTATCAGACTTCGTGTCGCTGCAGAAGGACATGCTCGACAGTGAGATCATTTATGTTGATGTAACAAAAGATCTAGCTCGTCCCGACGCCCCTGCTTTTAAGCAGAAGGGCCCTATCTGAAGACAACCACGTCGTATGGACTACGACAAGGAGAGTCCTCTGACTCTGAAAACTCGGAACACTCGAACTGTTCGTCCCATTCAGAGTACCTATCCCCCTCACCCGCTCCCCCACGAAGAGAACGACCCCCGTCAAATCCCCGATGAAGAAGCCCCTCTATCTCTTTACCCGCCCTGCCCGTTCTCTCTATCACCCCTCCACCAATAGACACCCCCAGAACTGAATTGGAAACAAACCCCTTATCGGAAGTACCCACCCCCCTAACCACCGTCCCCCTCTCCCTACCTGCACCGATACCTCTGCCCGCCATAACGGAACCTAACCCCTCCAAACCCTCTGAGAGCGACTTAGAAATGGACTTAGTTGCACCTGCAGTATTCGAAGCCCAACGCACCGAACTAAAGGCGGGACTACCAAATGACTTCGATGGAGAACCTAAATCAGCCAATTGATGGATGCTGGCGATGATCGCCTACTTTGAGATGAATGAGACCCTTTACAACACAGACACAGAAAGGATCCTCACCTGCCTGAATAAAATGAACACTGGCAGGGCCGCCGTATTTGTGGAAACCTGGTACCCTAAAGTAACTGGGACAACTTTTGAACAGTTTAGGACCGCCTTTGAGGCGTCTTTCATACCGGCTGGGCTAAAAGAGATTGCCTGGAACGAACTATACAATATTAAACAGGCGGACTACCCGGACCCTAAGGAACAAAACCCCTTAAGGAAACGCCTTGGAGACTTCGACAGATTCATTGCTGTGTTCGAAATAGCGGCAGGATGCAGCAGTCTGGACACAGGACACGACAAAATCCTAATTGACCTCCTTCGAAAGGGGGTACACTTCAGGCTTGCGCAAATGATGGTTACCATCAATCCCCAGCCAACTACATGGAAGGCCTGGGTAGCACAGGCGTGGAACTTTGAACAGAACGCTATCTGACTGGACCAACTGCAGAACAGCAAAAGCTACTATGTCCCCAGAGGATCCTCTACCCCTAAACGAGACCCTAACGCCATGGATATTGATGCAGTCCAACTCTCCCTGGAACAGCAGGTAGAATGCTTCTGGAAGAATCTTTGCTTCATCTGCAAGAAACTGGGTTGCCGCTCCTCTAATCACTGAAAGGAAAAAGGAAAACCCTTGACTAGAGCCCGGGTCACTCAAGCAGATCCTCTTGACAGTTACACCTCGACCTCCAAATACTCGAGGGAGGAATTAGCCAAAGTACTGGACATCGCCCTCTCCCCCGGTGAAAACAAGCTGCAGGGCGCCGCCGCCGAAGTAAGGAGAGTCGCGGTGGAACAGGGTTTTGCTTGGGGAGAGAAGTAGTAATGTCTTCTTCTCCCGAACGGATTGCCACTGTAATAGTATCCAAAGATGACCCCAGATCTATGAGAATCTCTTTGACCCTATCCTACCCAGGCAAGAAAACCGTTACAACCCTTGCCCTCATCGACAGCAGGGCGACTAAAAGTTTCATAAATCAAACCACCTTGTTAGAAGGAGGGTGGACTCCTCATTGGCTAAAAGTCCCACTAATTGCCAAGAATGTGGACAGCACACAAAACCAGGCTGGACTAATTCGACACTTTGTCCCCCTGATCGTGAACTGTGGAGGAACTAAGGAACAATGGAACTTCTACGTCATCAATGCTGCTAAGGACCCCATTATCCTAGGGATCGACTGGCTTCA
The DNA here is from genome assembly GCA_038089335.1 of Boletellus aff. obscurococcineus. Taxonomy (NCBI): domain Eukaryota; kingdom Fungi; phylum Basidiomycota; class Agaricomycetes; order Boletales; family Boletaceae; genus Boletellus; species Boletellus aff. obscurococcineus. Next base: position 5,051 of record JBBPKP010000564.1, on the reverse strand, counting down.
GAAGCATAACCCCCAAATCGACTGGACCAGATGGGAAGTCTCCTTACCCTCGGAATCCACCCTTCACTGCAAACTAACCAATGATGATGATCACCCATACCTCCTCCGATACCTCTGAATGCACCACGACCACGATGCCGACCTATCCATCCGAAAGACTACCCTTTCCACCACAATTGCCCAAGCAGGGAAACGACCTGACGAACCCCTTCCCCCCATCTGTGCAGGCTTCAAGCATGTTTTCCGCGAACCCCCCCCCCTGGAACTCTCCCTCCAGAAAGGAAGTTTGACCATGAAATTGTCCTGACTGACGCCTTCGTACCCAAAGTGGCAAAAATCTATCCTTTAAACCCGAAGAAGACCTTGGCATGTGAGGAATTTGTCAAAGAGCACCTTACCTTGGGAAAGATTGTTCGCTCAAAATCCCCTCAGGCCACCCCATTCTTCTTCGTGGCAAAGAAAGACAGAATGCTCTGCCCTTGTCAGGACTACCGATATGTAAACTCATTCACAGTCAAAAATGCCTACCCCCTCCCCCTGATTTCAGAACTGGTAGATAAAGTGAAGGGGTCGACGATTTTCACCAAGATGGACATTCGGTGGGGGTATAACAATGTATGCATCAAGCCGGAAGATCGGTGGAAAGCTGCGTTCATCATGCTGTTGGGCCTCTTCAAACCAACAGTGATGTTCTTCGGCCTTTCCAGCTCCCCCCCACCTTCCAGGCACTCATGGACGACATTTTCTGGGACTTCATTGCGGAAGGGTGGCTAATCATTTATATGGACGACATCCTTATCCATTCGGCCTCCTAGGCGGAACACGATATGAGAACACGAAAGGTACTGCAACGGCTATCCGACCACCAATTCTTCCTAAAGCCATCAAAATGTTTCTTTTCTGTCACTGAAGTGGAGTTTTTGGGAGTCATCCTTCGCCCCGGAGAAATTACCCTCGACCCCGGAAAATTGTCCGCCATTGAAGAATGGACCACCCCTCGATCTGTGAAAGATGTCCGCTCGTTCTTGGGGTTTTGCAACTTTTATCGCAAGTTCATCCCCTGATTTTCCGAGATCGCCCTACCCCTGAACTCTCTCACTCGGAAGGGAGCCCTATGGAATTGGACCCCGGCATGTGATGCCGCCTTTTCCACTCTGCGGAAGGCATTTTGTTCCAAACCTGTCCTCCGGCTCCCCGATAACTCCGCCCCATTCTGGGTCATGACTAACGCCTCACTCGGCGCCTGCGGGGCGGTGCTCATGTAGAAGGATGCGAACGGAGACCTCCATCCATGCGCATACTTCTCCAAGACCTTTTCTCCAGAAGAACGGAACTACGACATCTATGATCGAGAGCTCCTGGCGGTAATCCAGGCCCTAGAAGAATGGCGCCATCACTTGACAGGAACAGCCCACCCCGTCACGATCTTCATGGACCACAAGAACCTCAGCTATTTCAAATCCCCACACCAACTATCCCGCCAACAGTCCTGTTGGATGCTTTTTCTGATGGATTTTGATCTAATCTTCCACCATCTACCAGGATTGGCGATGGGTCCGGCGGATGCCCTGTCCTAACTCCATTTACCAGACACCTCCTCTGACAATCAGGACATTGTCCTCCTCACCCCGACTGCCATGGTGCGCACGATTGACCTCACCCTAAAAGAATGCATTGCTCTATCCTCCCATTCCAATGATTTCGTAGCCACTGCATTAAATAACCTATCCTCCCCCTCGACCTCGCGCTTATTTGCCCTACCCAGCGACTGGTGATATACGGATGATCTCCTTTACTATCAGAATCGGCTGTACATTCCCCCTGATTCCCGGCGATCCCTTGTTGCTTCCATCCATGACTCACCTGCCGGAGGCCATGCCAGGTATTTCTGACTCCTTTCCCTCTTACGACAGGACTATTGGTGGCTGGGCATGGCTGCTTTCGTCCGCCATTTCATCCAAGGCTGTGCTGTTTGTCAACAGAACAAAGTTGTCACCCACCCGACTACCCCCGGCCTATCCCCGATTCCCTCTAACGCTACTTGCCCCTTTCAGCAAATTTCGATGGACTTTACATCCGGACTTCCCACTGTGCGGGGTCACAATGCTATTCTGGTTGTGGTCAACCATGGGCTCACTAAGGGGGTAATCCTCATTCCAACTAATGTAAATGCCAACGCTGCCGAAACCGTGAAATTATTTTTCTCCCACATCTTTCCCCGATTTGGCCTACATGACAAGGTCATCTCTAATTGAGGCCCACAGTTTGCCTCCGCCTTTGCCAGAGAGCTTGCCCGACTACTAAACTATGATGTCGCTCTTTCCACTGCCTATCACCCGTAGACGGATAGAGAAACAGAACAGGTAAATCAGGAAGTCACCATGTATTTGAAAATGTTCTGCCAAGCCAATCCGACATCGTGGCCTGACCTTCTACTGATGGCGGAGTTCTCACATAATGCCCTCACCCATTCCGTAACGAAGAAATCCCCGTTTTCTCTCATGATGGGCTACAAACCCTGGGCCTATCCCCCTATTGGAAAAACCTTTATCCCTGCCCTTACGGAATGACTAGCCATCCTCGACAATGCCAGAAAGGATGCCATTGCCACCCATCGCCTCGCTCAGCAGGAAATGGCCCAATGAAAGAAAGGCAAACCGCCGACATGGAAGGCAGGAACAAAAGTCTGGCTCGATGCCTCCAATCTAAAGCTGACTCACTCATTCCCCAAACTGGCCCCCCGACGCCTTGGCCCTTTCAAGATCAAAAAGGTGCTATCCCCTCTCATGTACAAATTACGACTTCCCCCATCCTGGAAGATCCATCCGAATTTCCACGCCTCCTTGCTATATCCTTACACGGAAACCAACGAACACGGCCCCAACTTTCTCTGACCTCCCTCTGATGTGGTAAACAACAAAGAAGTCTACAAAGTTGAAGGCATCTTAGCTCACCACGGCTCACTCACCTGATGGGAGTACCTCATCAAATGGCAGGAATACCCTTCCTCCAAGAATACATGGGAGCTGGAATGGAACTTAACCAGCGCCTCTGCCCTCCTTCAACGATATAAAAACTCCTGACCACAGCATTTCCCCATCCAACGATCCACCATCTACTCCCCCCCGTCACCAACCTACCCACCCATCCATCATGACCTCCACCTCATTCACCCTCTCTGCCCCTGCCCTCATCATCCTCATCCTCACACTGGGAATGCTATATTTAGCGTACCGCCTAGTAGGGCAGTTCATGGAGTGTCAAGTAATACGGGTAGTCTACAGTGTGATGGAAAGGACGGCGGGAATGGTGGAGATTGTCCGGTTCCAAGACGGGCACGTCAACTGAACCGAGACAACTGGAGGAGGGAAGTCGAAGGCCTGGTGCTGGGAGGTCAACCTCTCCCCAAACAGGCTGTGGGAACACAACAACTATATAAACCCAATCCCAGCCCAGGCCGGAGGGGGAGGAGATGCGTGGCCGAATTAGAATTGGAAGGAAAATTTAATGCTGTGTTAACCCTTATAAAATGACTGATAACACCCTTTCCCCCAACATGGACCTCCCAACGATCAATGAAACCATTGTTTTTGAATTCAAAGTGTCCCCCGGAAACCACCATTGGAGCTCTAACCCACGAGCAGACTCCTGCCCCGTCTCAAAAGGAACTCATGACGCCAGTGGATACCCTGCTCACCTCGAACTGTTTTGGGAATGAATCGAACTTAACCGAGAGTGTGACGCTGCTGCCAAATGCCACCTCCCTATTAGAGCAGAGAACACTGGAACCGGCGAACCCCCCTCCACTGCCAATACTACATAAGGACCCCCTGGCTTGACGACGTATTCGGCTTCTTCGAAGACTCCCCCATCCTCATCCGACAACGAGTACCTCCTTCCCTCGACACTTTAGTTGACCCCATCCCCCCATTTCCCATCCCCAGACATGTACAACTCTCGTGGAATGCCCAGTGGGTGTTGCAAATCCTTTCGTTTCCATGGGACTCCCCACCCAACCAGCCCCTTGTCATCACGCACGACCTCCTAGTGTGGGTCCCTTCTCCGTTATATCACCTATTAATCACCATGAATCTCCCCTCCCGCCGAAACCCCATCCCTCTTCGCCTGGACTCCTTTCCCCCTTTCCATAAACGAGAATTCATCTTCAATATCCTCTCGTCCCCTGCCCTCCTTGCTCACATCCTCTTTCTACAGGCAGTTACCAAACATAGAATCACTTGGCGAGCCATTGATCTGGCCATCGCCCACCTTGATCTCACTCAACTCATCCTTGCCGTTGCTGACCACCCTGACTGACAGGAAACCATTGCCGATGATGATGGGTTCGAGCGAACCCTTGAGTGGGTCCCTTCGGGAAGGGAAGTTACCTTCTATGGGCTCCTTTCCATTGGCATCGTCGACATCATTAACAAACTACCCTATAACCTATTGTACCCTCTCTTCCGTTACCGACTTGCCCTCTTTACCCCTCGAGAATGAGCCTGTTACCTCCACTTCCCCAACCCCGTTCCCTCTGCCCTCCCGACACCACCAGACGTTCCCCTTGCCATGCCTCCTCTTCAATGCAATCCACCTTCGCCACTCCAACGCCCCTTCTCCCGACTGGAGAGGCCACTCCCCCGGATCCCTCCTGACCACCCGCTGGCACGTGAAGCTCGAAACTCCCCCCTTTGCGGAGGATGTAACGAACCCCTGTCCCCCTCCCACAAATGCCCCGATGAGCTGGACCCGGACCCCCTCCCCTGCCTTGAGTGCTCTTCCCCTGCTCACTCCCACACCGCCTGTCCAGAATACGCCTGCCCCAACTGCCAGCTCCCTCGTCCCATGCATCCCCAACATGAATGTCCGGAGCTGGTATGCCCCAACTGCTATGGATGGGGACATACCAGCCGCAACTGTACCTTCCCCTGGCATTATTCCCCACCCCATCCCGGCCCTTTCTGTGACCGATGCTACTTACCGGGGCATACTGGAGTTAGATGCACTCAGTGACTTTTTGTGGCACCCCGACCCTCCCCTCTCTGTCCCCG
>JBBPKP010000563.1:0-11994 GCA_038089335.1 Boletellus aff. obscurococcineus | reverse complement strand
ACCCTCTTCCAATGACGAAGGAGGATCGCCTCTACCAACACTGCCACCTGCTCCCAGAAATGGAATATGCAATTGCAGAACTACCTGCAGCACGATGACTTCAAGTCAATCCTGAGGACAACCTAGTTGGTGCAGAATGGCTGGATCCTAACAGCCTCAAGGTTGTTGTACTACCAGATCTAACGATCTGAGACCCACTTCATTTCTCAGCTAATTTTTTCAACCTTAGAAATGTCTTTCCACTTGCTGACCAAGGACACTTCTGGACTCAAGTAGCTTTAGGTCCCTACTATCAAAAGAACCTACTGGTGAAGCCTTTGCACCTTATACAGCAGGCACCGCTCTCCATTCATCGTGCTGCCAACTCCCCTCGCCTTGTCACCCCCTTCCAGCTTCAACCGATCAAAACTCAAGCCAACTACACTGTTAATGGCTTGAAGGCTGGAGGAGAGACCCTAGTGCAGACATACGAAGCAGCCAGATGGGCCTTCCCCACTACCACGCTAGAAGACGCTAAGGACTTTATGGTCCGAGGCCAAGGCTGGGAAATATTGAGGCGAGATCAGTTCCCCTCACACCACTATGCTAATACTTGGCTAGTGAAGTCTCTAAATCCCAACCTTGTCATACCCCTTACCTTATAGGCCGACGAATATATAGATGGGATTTACAGGGGACCTGATACATGATCTTGGAATGAAGAACAGGGAATAACGGTTTCAACTTTCAACTTGATCTTCAACTGGGAACAAAGGAATCTTCTTTGCATGTCCTCCCCTTATATTTACAATGAATCAAGATGAATACAGACACTGATTAGAGCTGCAGGAGAAGATCCTGAGCAACTCAATGTTGTTTACCGAGCTCTGGCAGGCACTTACAAAAGACCAACGTGCCAGGCTGCTCGAGAAGGGGAAGAACATCACAGACTTCAAGGTTATACTTGACCATGGAGTATTCCTCTCTATGCTGGTCCCTAACACCTTTCTTCTTCTGTCATCTATTGCAGAAACTTTGTACAATTATGAGCTAGATATTCCTTTTCTTTCTTTCCTTGACCTAAATGTGGCTTTACCTGACGATGATTACCTCTTACCCTTTGTCACCACTAGAACAAAGGAGATTATTATAGAAAAAGGAATCATGTCAGATATAACTATTACCAATCCACATTTCGCTAACACCCTGTATTTTGATAATCAGGAGACTCTTGCTGTGAAACCAATGCCTTCATGGTATCAAGACGAATGGTATATAGACTATAGCCCATCAGGAAAAGAAAAGAGATGCTTGTATTGACAAAGTCACTCAAAGAAGAAACAATCAGGACCGAGAACATCTAGGACATCTGGGACACAGGGACATGTGGGAGGAACAGTTGGTGCTTATACCATTATTCTTAACAATGTTTTTTCTTTACTATTTGCTGATGAAGGATTTGCAGATATCATCCACATTTTATAAGAAATGGCTGCTCTCACTGTTCCCACTGACTTCAAGGCTGACAACACTCTCATCATCCAAATCAAGGTTCTTACTAGAGCCCACGAATATGCTATTTGGGCCATTCAGGTCCAATCTATGCTCCAATCCCTATTACTTTGGAGATATATTGATGAGACCGTCACTCACGACGGCACCATTGCTGGAGATAGGGCGAAATGGATTCTTATAGATGCTCGCATCGTCGGGTTAATTACCCAGACCCTCCATTTCTCTCTTGCCCATCACGCCCGCTATGACTACATTCCAACTGCTACCACCACCAATCTCTCCATCATTAAAGCACTCTGGGATAAAATTTTTGAACTGTTCGGTTCATGAGGCCTTATAGGCCAATTCCAGTTGTTCCATCAAGCAACTAGAACGAATATTGATCCTAAGCATCCCAGTGATGGGATTAATGCTCTCACTTCCCTCTTCAACCAAATGGTTACTGCAGGATTGAACCTACCAGATTCTTTCCGAGTCATGTTCATCCTTACCTGCCTACCAGATTCTTACTTTAACCTTTGCTCTACACTGGCACAGACAACAAACTCAGCAGATTTTACTGTTGATTTCATTACCCAGCGAGTCCTTGCTGAGGTTGATCTCCGATCAACTCGTCAACCACTCCATTCTCGCATTTCCAATGTTAAGAATAAACCAGTTGAGCACCCAACACTCAATTACACTAATGTTATTCAATGAGGCCCACCATAGCAAAATAACTGGTGGAGACAGAACCAAGGTTTTAACCAAGGTTCTCATGAAGGTCATGCCCCACAAAGGCAGAACTTCAACTCGTCAAACCCCTCTGGTAATCGAGGACAGTCCTCTTACCACAGGAGACCCATGGCTCCTGTGCCTGGAGCACAGCAGACCAATTGACAACGGTGGACTGGTTTTGACAGAAGGAAACAACAGAAAGGCAAAGGAAAAGCACCTCAACATAATGAGGTAGACAGTGGAGGCTTCATTCATGAAGTCATGCAAGAGAATGAAGTTGAGGTTCCAGTCACCATGAATACGATGACTGAGAATAGTCTTTTACAGCAGATAGACTTTGGCAATTCTGGTGAAGGACCTTTGACCATGCAATGGTTTGATTACCCCGTCGATGAACCCATGGATACTGGGATGGAAAGCCTTGATATGGCTATAGAGAGTTCCAGCCAGCCCTTTTGCCAATGCCATCTCTCCTTCTAATGCCTTAGAGGGACCGCGATCTACTAGAAGACAGAAAGAGAAAAAGAAGAAAGTTACTTTCTCATTGGGAGGTTTGGTTTCAGATAGAGCACATTTTGGGATTGCCAATCACTTCGCTGAGCAACCGAAGATTTGTCCTTCAATTTTTACCCATTCCATAGGAGACATAGCCAGCTTTGATTGAGACTTGGAGCTTGTAACTTATAAACTGGATGAAGATCTGGGGCCCAATGCTCATCTGTATTACCCTTATTCTGGCATTTTCACACTCAGTGGATGTTCTGCAGACTCTTTTGCCTGCACTTACTAGATGATCGACAGTGGATGCACTGATCACTTAATACCCTACCTAGATGACTTCGTTCATCTAGAGAACAATACCCACACTGCATCAGTCGCTAACAGATCCAAAGTGGACATGTATGGTCCAGGGCGAGTCATCCTTCAGCAAATAGGAGCCTCCTATGCTCCCATTATTCTAGAATGAGTATGGTATGCTCCACACGCTGTACATTGACTCTTATCTGCCGTAACTCTCTCCGCTGAGGGTTACAGATGCCTTACTATGGTACAAGGCACTAGGATTTGGGACCAGAAAAGACGTCTGGTGATCTGGGCCACTACCTCATCACCAACTAACAATCTCCATTGATTTCAGTCGTCTCTGATTACTCCAATATCCAGGATTGTTGCCTCTCTTGCAGATACTCACTTTTCTGATCTCTGGCATCAACATCTTGGACATCTGTCTAAGAATGCTCTTCGTCATGCCCCTATGAATTTGTCAGGCATTCCATCGATCTCTTCACCATCAACCCACCAGCAATGTCATGGATGTGCTCTTGGGAAGATGGCTGATCAACCTTTTCCTGCTTCTGAAAAGTGAGCTTCTTGCCCTCTTGCACTGGTCCATACCGACCTTATGGGTCCCATGCCAATTGAGCCATGCTCTCATGCCTGGTATATTCTTACTTTTATTGATGACCACTCTGGTTATGCTTGTCTGGCGTTTCTTTGCCACAAGTCTGATGTTGGAGTTCATTTTGCCAACATTGTTTGATGGGCTGAGACCTTCATGTCTCACACCCTTATCTCTCTACATTCAGACCAAGGGGGGGAATATATGAGTATGGAATTCCAAGCGTTCCTAACATCTCGAGGCATAACTCATCAAACTTCTATACCTCATACCCCTCAGCAAAACGGTCATGCAGAGAGATTCAACTGAACTTTGATGGAAAAGACAGAAGCCATGTGCCATCATGCCTGCCTTCCCAAAGCATTCTGGCAGGATGCTGCAGAGACTGCACTTCATATTTACAATAGACAACCAATGCGTCATCATAATTGGAAGACACCCATTGAAATCTTCAATGGAGACAAACCAGATGCATCTTATTTCAGGGTATTTGAATGCTGTGCTTACGTCTTTATTCCACCTGAACAAAGACAGGACAAATTGTCTCCTAAATCAGAGCAAATGACATTCATAGAATACGAACCCAACACTAAAGGCTGGTGATTCTGGTCATCCCAGAAACATAGAGTCGTTATCACTACATATGCCACCTTTGAAGAAGAGGTGTTCCCACACTATTCCAAAGATCAAGGAGATGGACCTGCCCCTATTCCAATATTTATCGATGATCAAGCATCTGATGCCCCTACATTGGACCAACCTCGACTATAGGATCCAGACCCTGCTTGAGAAGTCATAGTCCAACTACCAGTACCACGTCTAGATCAACCCTTATGACCTGATGATGCATCTGCATCCAATCCCTCTTCATGATTCTCCTCTTCATCACTACCATCACCTCCACCTTCATCACCCGCTCCTGCTATACCACAGCAACTAGCTTCTGTACCTCCTTGTCCACCTCCTATTCAACTTAGACGATCACTTTGTCAACCTCAACCTCAATTACTTCCTGACAACACCTATGGGAATCAAAACCCTGTAGAGATTGAGAGAATGGACATACAACAGGACTTGGTTCCAATCTAGGAGAAGCAACCTCCACAACCTGCTCTAGAGCAGAGACCAAATAATAAGGATGATGATCTTGGAGATATCTACAGCAATAAGTGGATTCATGCTCATCTATCAGCAGCCCTTACCACTGGAGATCATTCTATACCAAAGCAATATAGGGATGTTGCTAAACTGCCTCAAGGAGAACAGGCAGAATGGTACAAGGCCATAAATGATGAGATAAAATCTCTTCATGAGTGAAAAGTATGGGATCTGGTTAATCTACCAAAGGGACATCAACCCATCAAAGGGAGATGGGTATATGCTCTCAAAGCCAATGGTCACACAAAGGCTCGCTTTGTTGCGAAAGGCTTTACTCAGATATTCAGAATAGACTACGAAGAGACCTTCTCACCTGTTGCAAGGTTTGAGATGGTTCGCCTACTCTTATCCTTAGCAGTGCTTAACGATTGGGAAATCAAGGTGCTAGATGTCAAAACGGCATTTTTATTTGGCAAACTAGACAAAGAAATTTACATGGTCCAATTAGAAGGACTCGTAGTAAAAGGCCAGGAATCTAAGGTCTGTTGACTCCGGAAAGCCATCTATGGCTTGAAGCAAGCTGCGCTTCAGTGGAACAAGCAGCTCCATCAGAGCCTCCTGAGCTTCAGCTTCAAACATTCTTTTTCAGACTCAGGAGTCTACGTCAAATTTGTTGGTCAACATATTATCATCTTGATTATTTATATAGACGATGCTCTATTCATGGGATCAAGCAGAACACTCATTCTTTCCCACAAGAAACAGTTCATGCAACGATGGGAATCACAAGATCTTGGACCAGCCATAGAGTATTTGGGAATGAGGATACAGAGAGATCATGCTAAGCACACACTTACCCTAGATCAATCAAAGTATGCAATGAAAGTTGTATCTCGTTTTGGTCAGGAGAACTGTAAAGAAACCTCCGTACCTCTCCCAACCAGATATATTCCGAGACCTAACTCTGGACAAGCTACAGCATCACTTTGCAGTTGATATCAGTCGGTCATTGGATCACTGCTATGCATCATGCTGGGAACCAGACCAGATATTGCCTATTCAGTCATAAAGATGTCACAATACTCCAGTAACCCTACTGAGGAACACTTGCAGAAGGTGCTTTACATTGTGTGCTATCTCTCTCATTCACAAGAACTCTGCATTGTGTATAGTGCATCTGGAAGTCAGAATAGCTTAATTGCATATTCTGATACTGATTTGGCAGGTAACATTGAAAACTTCACGTTCCACCACTGGTTATTGTGTGTTCCTGGCTAACAGAATAGTCTCTTGGCTTTCCAGACGACAACGAAGAGTCCATTTATCTTCAATGGAAGCAGAATATTGTGGTATGACCAAGTATGCTAAGCAGTTGCAGTGGATTCGTAATCTCTTTGATGAACTCCATCAGCCACTCAGACCTATCCCCATGTGTGTGGATAACCAAGGCACAATATTTCTTGCATCCAATCCTGCTTAGGAGGGACAAACTAAACACGTTTGAATCCCTCAGCATTATATATGTGAAGCTGTAGAATTTGGTGACATTGAACTTTTCTATGTTCCCACCAATTCACAATTCGCAGACATTTTTACTAAGAACCTGGGCAAGACAAAGTTCACAGAAGGACAGAATATGCTGTCACTAAAGTATCTCACCACATGAACAGTGAGGAGGAGTGTTGGGAATATTGATGACATGATAGTGTTGATTCATCATATTCACACAGTCATGTGACTCCTATCACATCAGACCATTACACTATTCATGCTTACTTATGATGACACATGATTAGTGATACTGCTTACAGATTATTCCCATGATTCATAATCATAGATAAGCCCTTCCCATTCGATTGGTAGATAAGGACTTGTGATTACTGATACATTCCTCATACAATAGTTTGATACATAGATACAAACTATCTCTTTCCTGTATTTAAAGGGACACCCTTACCCATCAGGGTCTTTCCCTCTCTAACGATAACACAATCCTTCCTCCACTCCTCTGTGAGATTGTTCCCCCTTGATTGTGTCCACATACTCCACCACTCAGTGAGTATTCCCACTGAACTCATTCCCTTCACCTGCTATTTGAGGTACATTTGTACTTTGAAACAGGTGGCTTTGGTGGTGGCAGGCAGTTCCTATAGGTGTTGCCAATGCTTTATATATGCTGACCAGTGCTGTTGCAGAGTTCCCATCCATCATTGCATTTTCCTCTACAGCATCAAACAGATTGTTTCAACCTCTCTGCACCTTCTCTCCTTCAACCTCAACACTCTCCCACTCTCCCATGACCTCTCCATCATCCTTGACGTCTATGCTTCAATGTGCGTCGTTGTCTCGATTCAGAGTACTCTCGCCGACTCCAGGTTTAACCTCTCGCGTTTCAGGCGACTGGTGTGTGGACTGCGCTTCGTCTGTCGAGTTTTCGGGTGCGTCTGGTCGACTTTCTTTATCGAAGACCTCGTCTGCCACCTGTCTGCCTCCCGCGACTTCCCTGCCGCTTCGCTTGCACTGACCTGTTCCTTCGCATCTGCGCTATCAAGCGGGTGGGGGGTCTACGGACGTGGTCGGATCATGTCTCATGTCACCCGTCCTGTGCGTGTCGTTGATGGCGTCTTCCGTTGACTTTTCCATTGACCGCCGGCTATTTTGGCGCATTTCTAGGCTTCGTGCCCGTGCGGTCGACATTGGCGTCGCCACGTCCCTGGCTGTCCGCGGTGTTCTCCTCGCTAGTAGGATCGTCTCCGGTCTTCGTGCCCAGGCTCCATGCCCTGTCATGACTCATACCGACCTCTGCGGCTCCCTGACCCAGATCTAGTCGTTGTCCTCTCGCTTCTTCTGCCCTCGTGCCACTGCCCTCGCTGCCTGCTGTCCCGGCCATTCAGTTGACCATTTTGACCATTACACTCAGTTCCGCTCGCCAGTGTTTGCCCGTTTCCGGGCTTCGTGCGTTCGCGCGACCTCATAGTGTGCCATAGACTTGCCAAATCAACGTGTGAGGTGTCCACATTATTCATGAGCTGTCTTGAGGCGGAACATGGATTCGAGGATGGAATTCGGTAGGCTTGAGGCTACCAGCCATTTGCCGTGGCTGCGAGCTGCCGGTCTGGGTTCATCGACATCACTGTTCCCGCGAGGTATTCTTGCACTCCGTGCCCTTCTACGGCTTGTCCGATTGCTGCGCTCCATTCCGGCCGACTGCTACCGTCTGGCAAGAACGTAGGGGTGTCGAAAAAACCCACTTCGACTTGGTGAGCGATCTACCTGTGCTGTGCGCTGGTAACCTGTGGTTGTCATAGTTTTCCGCCCCATTGCTTTCCTCCATTGCTGCCCGCTCGACAACGCTCGCTAACAGAATATCTTTGCAAGATTAATTCGACTCCACCGCTCCCCCGACAGTCATCGCTGAGCGTGCTGCCAATTCCTTGTAAGTTTCTTCCTTCGTCGCCCTCTCTGCTCGATGTTCATCACTGAGTGGCATGCACAAGCAACCAAGCTCCATTCCATTGCATCCACTGCTCAAACCACATCCATTGAAGGCGTTCGGGATAGCATAGAGTACGGGTGTTTTTTTGCACAGGTAAATTGGTATCCGAGTGGGAAAGTAATAGTAATACCATCCTTCAAGGGTCCTGCATTGTGCGTTTGATAGTTGTTGAACTATCCCTTTCCCCCTCGAGAGCGATGTGCTCAAACCTCGCAGCCATCATCCCGAGCGACTAATTGAATTGCCTCCGGGTCCTCCGTAGTTTCTTCGGCAATCTCTCCCTCTCTGGCCGGCACGACCTCAGCGGGCGCGAAAGTAGGCATTGTCCCAGATTGATCGGCGATGTGTGACCCTATCCCGAACCCACTATCGATACTACACACACCGAGGCGAGAGTCATGGTCATACAGCTCTCGAACACTGATAATGAACCGAGGCATGATGGCACATATGACCATGCAGGCCACCGTGTGCGCGACAAGTGCAGCATTATTTTTCATCACTATTCCGGAATCAGCGATGTTGGCTACCTGGAACGCGAGGCTCCTGGAAGGGGATGTGTCCACGCGTTAGTTTCTACGAGATGCAATCCCAGGCAGAAAAACATGATGGGGGTGGATAAAACGAGAGAAACGCACAGGAGGAAATAAAGAATTCCATCTCTGACGAATAGTGTGATATATCGATTGGGCTGCCACTGCTTCGTTGCATTGTACATCTCAACTGATTCCTTCGCAGCCTGAATAAGTCCGAGAAAAAGCAATGCGAAGCCAAGAACGCATCGCGGGATAAAAAGAAGATAGACAACGAGACCCGGTGAGATCGTGAATGCTGCATCACAAAACGACACATCTTGGAGCTTCTCTATTGTCACTTGAAAGTGGGGCACAACAATTTGAGATCGCAGCGATGCCAGTGAATTATTCTGAGACTTACCCAACAAGTATACACTGGGATTCAGAAATATCGATCCCCCAATAATTCCGGCCACAGTTTGGACAACATAAAGGAATAAAAGAATGAAAAGAATTTTTTTAGACTGACCCCACATTGCGTAAACGCGTAGGATCATCATCACTGGGATTCAAACTCATTTAAACTTGTGCACAACTGAGTCTCGAATATGACAACCCACAGTCAGACGCAGCAAGGAACACTGCGGATGTCCATACTGGGAGCAGCGAAATTATTGTACCTTGGGAATGCTATGTTTGATTGACACCGCATACTCTGAATTGTGCGGCTCCACGTACACCTGCACAATGGTCAACATAATCACTCATTCAACAGGCTGATTCGGACATGTACGTCTATCCAAACAGCACTCTTAGTCATATATGTTAAACAGGCATGTCAGAACTGAAGGCACTCACTCTGACAGGACCAGGAATGAAAGAAGAAGAGTCTGCAGATAGGGTTTACATGTAAAATCAGCCTGATCAGCAGGCTCCAAGTGGTTAATAGGGCTAATCCTACAGAGTGTGCGGAGACTGGCAAATTGGATCAACGTCAGGACATTATCCAGTGCAAACAATGACAGTGTGGGCGTACATGGCAGAACAAAGACCGAAGTAGCGGACCTTTAAGAGCAGTTAGATGAAGCGAGAACAACATATTGAGGTGTCATATACACACAAGAATGAATATTGTAGACCCCCACGTCCACTTCCTGCACTGTAAAATTTCCGCAATGCGGTGATATGTGCCCACTCGATGAACATTATCTACCCAAATGTAGTCTATCTTTTTTATGTCTGTCAGCAGGAAAACGTGAAATGGAGAGAAAGCTAAGATACCTCTCCTGGAAATGTCAGGACTACATGTTGTCTCATGAGAGAACGTGTGTGTGTGGGAGGGACAGTAGTACGCACTATAGTCATATGTAACCCCGCAGACCAACATGACTAGATTGGGAAACAGGGTTAATCGTCAACTGTGGTTAAGAGCAGACATGCCGGAAAGGTAGCTTCTGAACTGGAGGAGGTCCAGAGTAGATTGAATGATAGTGGCCATCACGTATACAGGTCAATCAAAGTCTAAGACTGAGAGCGAAGGGAATGTTGAACGACCTGGTGAGATCATATAAAGAAAAAATTGATTGGAACTTGCTCGGCTAGGCCATACCAGGTCCCCGACGTATGGCTCAATGAGGCGGTGTTGGACATACAAGTTTTACGTTTGTCGGCACACACGCCCCGTCCTGCGGTGGAATAATGGCTGAAATTATCAATCACGAACACCAGGTGGCCATCCGAATTACATCAGATGTCGTCCCCATGCATAGTGGGGCATGGAAGTGTCCGCGGATCACTCCCAGTGAAAAACTAGTTGTGATGTGGCCATAGGGTCAGATGTGACCAAGTCGTGAAACTGAGATTTCCATACGACGAGATATTGAGTACCGATTCCCCCAAAACATTGCAAGTTCCGCTGCTGTTTCGCTCAACCTGTACCCACTGCCAACTTACCACTCCAGCCAACCCACCTGCTCATCCAATCTGGGGGTATACTCCAGATAGCGACACAACAATGGTGCTAGGGAAGAGTCCAGGTGAGTGCTACGGCCTGAGTCGTGGGCGCAAGCAGTATGCCACGATGACGATGACGATACGGGTGTGGGAAATGTTACAGCGCACCCGCGCCATCGCCACCACCACCGCCATTACCACCGCCATGACAGGGGCATGGGCGGGATGGGGAAGTTTGCAGGCGTGGCTAACCATGTTCACCGTGGTAGGCCCATGTCCCCGGTTGCTAGACAGAAGGACCCCGAAGAGAGAAGGCGGAAACTCTGTCGTCACCACCGGCGCGGCCGTCGTAGTCCTAGTCGTAGTCAACCATGAGCATTGCTGTTCAGTCGATCCTTTTGGATGAGTTCCTTCGCATGTGCGCTCATACTTGTCCCAGTCGCGAAAATATCTCCCACATGACCGGGAGAGCCAGTGCGATCCTCCTTCCAATACTTGTTTCTTTTGGGGGGGTCGGTACCGTCACCTGGTGAATCATTCTCCCTGATCATGAACAGAATTGACGCAAGCTTACGAACTTCGCTAGCCTAAAGTTTTGCGACAGCCGGGTCCAAGGATAATGATGTCATCATTCAGAAATGAGAACTGACCAATGAGATGTCAACCGACTCATTGTGACCAACAGGATAGGAGCGGCTTGTCAGAAGAAAGCGACAGTACAAGAACAAGACAGACGAGTGCTTGGCAGAGGGGACGGTTTCCACGCAAACCTGTGGTACACGCATGAGCAGAAACAATCGGTAGCAGTGAACACCAGCCGTGCTTGATTGGTCCTCCTAGCCATAGACCAGGTCAAGGTGTGCGTTCACGTGTTCTTCCGACTTGAGGTGTGTGCCATCCCAGTTCAATGGTGGTAACGTGACCCATTCATGAACAGGAACAGATAGATCAACTAGGCCTGAGGACAAAAGGACCTGGCTGGTAAGAAGCGGGTGGATGATGGTATCCGAAGGAGACAACACTGTCCTTGGCAGCGTGAACAGGAGCAAGCGAATAGGAAAGAAGAAACTGAGCGAGGGCAATGGGGTAGCCGACCTCATATACACAACGGTTTGAGGTCCAGACCAGGTGTCAGCCTTCTTCCGCTTGGCGTTGACTCGGGCCGCCCTAGCCTCAGCAGTCGCCGTCAGTCATGACTGAAATTTGACTAAGGGAGTAGCTCACTCCGAGCGGGCCGGAATACTACGTGCGGAAGCGGCTGATTCGAAACAAACAGTCGACTTGGTTCGCCTGGTGAGTGTATGACAGATCGTGTTTGTTGG
>JBBPKP010000562.1:0-11998 GCA_038089335.1 Boletellus aff. obscurococcineus | reverse complement strand
TCCCTATGCCTGTAGAACCCACAGCTGTCACATCAGCAATTGGGACAGGAGTGGGCAGCATGCTAAGGGGCAGCATGATGACAATGGGGGCAGGAGTAGTCTGGGCAGTGGAGGAGGAAGTGACTTTGCCTTCCACACTGAATGCAATTCACCTTGTGGCCCCTTGGGGGCAGCAGTGTCCAATGCTCCAGTTCCTAAGGCAGTGAGGGCAAGTTGATCAATGTTCAGGTTGGGTCGCCAGATCTGGAGGGCTCAGAGCAGCAGTGCATAGGCCAACTGGTCTGAGAGAAAGAGCATTCTGTTGAACTGGACAGGGTCTACGTGGGGTAGGAGGGGGGATGGGGAGGGGTCTGGTCTCAGGCAGGGGGGTGGTGAGGCAGTCTGCCAGAGGAAGTCATTGGTAGGATGGGGTTGGCAAAGGAGGGGGCTCGGTGGGGGATGGAGAGTGGACAAGTGGGGGGATGTCATTGGGGGGGTAGTTTTCACTAGCAGGGTTGTGGGTGTCAAGCTCGTCGTTGGTGGGGAAGCAGACATAGAGGTTCTGTTCAGTGGGGGAAAAAAGGTGTAGGCAATGGTGAAGGGCAGGATAGACCAGGGTGTAAGGGATTTCACTAATGGCCTCTTCTATATTGGTGGCCACCAGGTAGTCAAAGATGATGACTCTGTGCCTTCCCAAGGCATCCAGAAGTCAATTTACATCAGGATCTCTGACAATTCCTTGTTTGGTGAAGGACAGGGTTCGGATAAGGTTAAGAGAGGAAGCCCTCATGCAATCATATTCCTGCTATAGGGTGATAGCATGTTGAAGTGGGGCATTGTGAAAATAGACTCTGGTTTTGAGGATGGCGGTCCTGATTATCAGATCATGAAGGAGTCTGAGGATAAACTCCCTCTGATGGTGGGTGGGAAAGGTGTCAATTCAGAGTGGGATTTCTCCAGGTATAAGTTTCTGTGGAAAACATCAAGCACAAATAGGGTGATGAATGTCTGGACCAGCTTTCTCAATCTCATTCAAGCCAGGAAGCAGTTTATTAATCAAGTAATCCACCCGTCGTCTGACAGGGTGGAGGTGACTATCTGTGAGAAAAGGGATCTGTCTGTGAATGATACTTCCCAGTACCACAGCCATCTAGCACTTGTCTGGGATCTCTCAGTGTGATAGATAGTTTCCTCAAAATTGGAGGTGGTGGTGGTGCGAGGGGTAAAAATGTGCTCTCCCAGGGAGAGCTGGAAGGTTCCTTGAGCCTCTATGAAGGTGAGGAAAGTGTGGAGGAGGAGAAAAGTTACTAGGAGAGGGAAGATTTGTACTAGGGCATCGAGAATGGCAGGGAAAGAGAAGGTGAGGGTAGTGGTAGCCATGCCTAGTACACTATTTATTCCTAGTAGGGTCATGGGTGGGGTGCTGACCAGGTTTCATTTTCCCTGGGAGGAAGGCAGTTGGTTGAGCTTGCTTATATGTGGAAAGCAGGCGGTCAGCATTTCCTAAGTTCTGTTCCAGTTCCCAGGTATTTTTGGTGAATGAGTAACCTTTCCACTTGATTAGGAATTCCCAGCAAGCTGTGTTCCCACAATGACTAAGGATTTGTTTGACTTCATAATGTTCTTCATTATTGATAAGGTTAGGGGGTGGATTGGTGAAATTAGGGCCGTGTTCTGCAGTCATTACATAAGGTGATAAGAAGGTGGCATGAAAATTTGGGTGTATTTTCCATGTTGGGGGTAGTTTGAGCTGGTAGACCAGGGGGGAGATTATGCATTCAATTTTAAATGGGCCTTCTCTTCTGGGAGCAAGCTTCCTAAAGGGGTAGTGGAGATGAAGGTTTTTGTTGTCAAGCCATACTTAGTCACCAACTTTCCATGGTCTGAACGTGGGAGGGTATCATAATGCCATCTGCTTCTGCACCACTTGATGGGTGTGGAGTGCTTTAGTCCAGGCTTCTTCTAGCATTCTAGCATGGTTGTCAATGGCAGGAGCAAAGAACTTTCCTAGTTGTGGGTAGGTGTGGGGCTTATAGCCCATCATGAGAGAGAACAGGGATCTTTTGGTAACAGAGTGAATGGACGAATTGTGCATGAATTCCACCATAGGCAGAAGTGTGGGCCAGTTGGTGAGCTTTCCCTGGGCAAAGATTCGCAGATAGGTTCTGAGTTCCTGGTTGACTTGCTTGGTTTCTCTGTTGGTTTGTGGATAATAGGTAGTAGATAGGGCGATGTCATAGTGTAGGAGACAAGCGAGTTCGTACATGAAGGCAGAGTTGAACTGGGGTCCTTGTTATGTTTTCTCCATCTCCTGCACTCCACATCTCTACCATCCTCAAAACAGAAGATAGACAATGGGAGAAACAGCGAGCTTCCTTCCTTGAAACCTACTTCCAATACTGCTGGTCTCCCCAACCCATGGCAGGGGCATCCGACTCTACCATTGCCTCTGCCTATCATCTCCCTTCTCATCTCCACGATCTTGTAGAGGACCCTGCTCATGCCACGTGGCAAGATGTACTTGACTTCAACAACGAGTATTCTGCGAGGCGATCACCTTCCCAATAGATTCCCCCTTTTTGTTCTGCCTTACTCATTTGCTTTCCTCTGATAGTATTGCCCTATGCCCTTGCCTTCCTAACAGACTTGCCTTCCCTCCTCGTTAACTTCTCCTTATAGTTAACTCGTTTTCCCCACTTGCATAAATACCTGTGAGCTCTGTACTTGTTCCCTAGTTAGATCTACACTTAACATGCCTAGAGTTTGACTCATCATCACTGCAGTCATCCTACTCAGCAATATCTGGATTTCTACAAGACATCACTTCGCTCCTGAGGAAGTGCTCAACAGTTGGACTTTATGTGTAGTGTAACAGTCCTCGATCCAAGATGACCTTATTGTGGAGTCCAAATCTAGGGAAAACTTTTTTGAAAAACAGTTTGGCTACAGTCTTGGCATCAGCAGCAAAGGAGGTGGGGATAAAAATAGCCCCCTTTGTGAGGCCATGGTCCACCATGACTAACACAGTGTTGTGTCTGCCCACAGGTGGAAGAGAGGTTATAAAGTCCATGGAGATTTGCTGAAAGGGGCATGTGGTGGTGGAAGAAATAGGGGAAAGCAGCAGGTGGGTTGGATGGGTGTTTACTTTGTTTTGCTGGGAAGCAGTGCAGCCTTGCACTATTCGACACACCAGGGCAGCCATGCCTGGCCACCAATAGTCATTCTAGAGCAAATGGAGCAGGCAGAATTGGCCTGGGTGGTCGTGAGAGGGGTGTTCATGAGTCTCTTGAACCAGCTTGGCATGCACGGGCTTTGGGATGTACAAGCAATTTCTGAAATATAAGAGGTTGTTACGGAAAGACCAGTCAGAGGGGGCGGTTGTGTGGAGGGGGTAGATCGAGGTTATTTCCCAGAGTTGGCGTTCAACAAATGGGTCAGTAGGAGTGGTAGAGGTGATGAGTCGTTGGAGGCCAAGGTCGATCATGCAGACCATGGTGACCAGGGTGAACAGGGTGACCTGATCATTGTCCTGAGCTGCATCAGGGGTAGACAGTCAGGATAACGTGTCCGCAGGGCCCATATGGGTGCCTGGCAGGTGATGGAACTTGAGGTCAAAGTCCATGAGAAATAGCATCCACTGCACTTGACAGCAGGACAAATTCTGGGGGCATTTGAAATATGCCAGGTTTTTATGGTCAGTGAGGATGGTGACAATGTGGGCAGTTCCAGATAAGTGGTGTCACCATTTCTCCAGGGCACGAATGATGGCTAGCAGTTCATGATCATAGATGTTATAGTTCCACTCTTTGGGGGAAAAGGTTTGTGAGAAAAATGCACAAGGGTGGAGGTCTCCATTCCCATCCTTCTGCATAAGAACTGCCCCACAGGCAACTAGGGAAGCATCAGTCATAACCCAGAATGGTTTGGAGGAATCTGGGAGATGGAGGACAGGGGAGGTGAGGAATTGATTTTGTAGGGTGTGAAAGGCTTGTTTGTGAGCCGATTCCCACTTCCAGGTGCATAATTTCTTAGTCAGGTCCATGAGCAGTTTGGCCAGGTTGGAGAATCTGACAATGAATTTCCTGTAGAAGTTGCAAAATCCTAGGAAAGATTGGACCACTTTCACTGTCGTAGGTGGTTTCCAGTTGTGAATGGCATCGAGTTTGGTGGGGTCAAGGGTGACAGTGCCAGGTTTTACTACCAGCCCTAGATATTCTACTGTTGCAGAGTCGAATATGGATTTGGACAACTTGAGGAAGAGATTGTATTCCCATAGACATTGGAGCACCTTCCTGGTGTGTTCAGCATGGGTGGTGGCATTGCAGGAGTGGATGAGGATGTCGTCCATGTAAATAATCAGCCAACCTTCTGCAATATAATCCCAGAAGATATCATCCATAAGTTGTTGAAAAGTGGGAGGAAAGTTGCATAGCCCAAAGAAGATGACAGTTGGTTCAAATAGGCCAAAGGGAGTAATGAAAGCAGCCTTCCATTGATCAGACTCTTTTATGTGAACATTGTTGTATCCCCACTAGATATTGAACTTTGTGAAAATGGATGAGTTTTTTAGTTTGTCTATTAGTTTGGAGATGAGGGGGAGTGGATATGCATTTTTTATGGTGTGCTCGTTCAGGTATCGGTAGTCCTGACAGGGGCAAAGTGATCCGTCCTTTTTCCCTACAAAGAAAAAAGGGGAGGCTTGGGGGGATTTCAATGGTTGGATCTCTCTGGCCTTTAAGTGCTTGTCTATGAACTTCCTGCATGCCTGTAACTCTTTAGGGTTCAACTGGTAAGCTTTTGCCACTTGCAGAGTAAAGAAGTCGGCGAGGATGATCTCATGGTCATAGGGGTGTTTGGGTGGTAGTTTTCTAATTGGGGGTTCATCAAATATGTCCTTGTACTCAGCATATTCGGCAGGCAGAGTGACCTCTTTTAGTTGAGTTGCTTGGGCTAGTTGGGTGGATAAGGTCACCTTTCTCAAGGCGTCATCAATGTAGCAGTCTGGGGCCTTTCCAAGGTATTTGGCAATGTAGGCTTGGTCGTCCCGAGACATTACGACCTAAGGAATCTCCAGTCTTTGGTTGGTCCAGTCAATGATTGGGTTTTGTTTTCACAGCCAGTCCATCCCTAATATGAATGGGTCCTTTCCACAAGATATTATGTAACAAGTGAGAGTTTTGTTGTGATCATCGATGATGAGGTGGACTTCCACCATCTGTCTGACCATTCCTGCCTGATTGATTGTTCCATCAACGTTTCTGGCCAGCAGGGGGGTGGGGAGTCGCTTAGTTTTCCATCCTGAAGTAATCACCAGATCTTTATTTATGAAGGAGGAGGTGGCTCTGCTGTCAACCAGGGTGGGGGTTTCCAGGATTGCTGCATCTGGAAGATTTGGCTGCAGCACACTTGTGGTCAAGTTCGATGTGCTCCCAGAAGTGTTTGAGATGGGCAGGATACCCAGAGACATTGTGGGTTCCTTTGAGAATAGCACAGGTTTCTGGGTTGTGTCTCTGTGGGCAAGGGCACCAACAATGAAATCCAGGGGCAAGTTCAAAGTTGTAGGTGATGGTTTCAGTGACAATGGGGAAGTCCATTTTAAGGAAGTGGTTTTGCTGGACTCAGACGCTTTTAGAGGGGACAAAAGTGTGTTTATTTCCTTTTTCCCTCCTCTCACTGTCCCCAAGCCTCCTTGTTCCCTCCTTCTCTGGCCTGAACAGGAAAGGGAGTGATGTAGTTGTTCACCTCCCACAGTCCATTTGTGGACATGTTGATTTCCCATACCCAAGCCTTCGCCTTCCCTCCTTCCATTGTTTCCATTACCATTGTATGTCTTTCCTGGAACCATGTTCTCTGCACAGTCCTAGGGGTTCTCTCCATTACACTGTACACTACCCTCACTACATAGCACTCCAAAAACAATCCCACCACCCAATAGGTGGTGAGAGAGGTGAGGAGGTCAAGGAAGAGGATGAGGAGGGAGGTGGTGGATAGGGTAATGGTGATGGAGGACATTTTTTAGGTGGGGTGGGGTGTTGATGGTGATGCAACAGATGGGGAAATGCTGAGGTCGAGCAGACTTATATAGTCATAAAAGAGCTGAGAAGCTGGTTAAGTTCTGTTCCAGTTCCTATATATTTTTGGAGGAAGGGTAGCCCTGCCATTTGATGAGGTACTCATGTCAGGTAGGCAAACCACGATGAGCTAAGATTCCTTCAACTTCATAGACTTCTTCTTCATTTATGACATTGGGTGGAGGCCAGAGGAAGTTGGGTCCATGTTCAGTCATTTCTGAAACAACCGAATGAGTCACTAGCTTCACTAATAGACTGAATAACCAAATCCTAATCACCAGTGACTAGAGCTTGGGAGTAGTTCCTTAGTGCTGCACCCCTTATCTAGGAATGACCAAGAGAACTTTACTGGAGGACGTCCAGCAAAGAGCTCTGGCTTTATATACTCTTCTACTGTTTGTACATGTTGTGGTATAATTACTATACAGGGAAGTCATGTGACTAGGATATAGGGTATGGTGCCATATCATGCCATTATGACGTCAGATGGTGCAATGTGAGCTAACTAAATAATGACTAAAATACCAGGTAATTAGTAATATCTTTGTAAGCTAATGATGTCATAATGATGTCATAGACTGGCCTGGACTATGATGTCATCATGGGTCATTAGAGACTAAGTGTCTCTTGTCTTAATAGATCATTACTGTGAATGTGATTGGTTAGAGATTAGATAAGATAAGAGAAAAATGTAAATAGGTGTAAAGTGAAATGTGAAAGTATGATGTCATGGGGGTCCTTTGTGGAAAAGTGACATCAAGCATGGGAAAGTCATGTAATCTGTCATGTGACTGTGGGAAAGTAAATAAAAGTGGCACTGTTGTGCTGCGAAAAATATGGAGAAAAAGAATAGAATATTCATTTCGTAACAATTTCCTTATATGGGTAAAGTAGGGAGGCATGGAAATTCAGGTGGATCTTCCAAGAAGCAGGGAGTCGTAATTAATATATTAGGAGAGACAGAACTCTTTTGATTTCAAAGGGGCCAAGTCTGTGAGAAGCCAATTTTGAAAAGGCATGGGTGAAACAACCCCAAAGTCAACCCTATGAGGGTGACTCCAATGAGGACCAGTAGCCCAACTAAGTGCACCAGCCTCTATGGGTACAAGGCTCTACCAGTTGTAGACCAGGGAGTGTAGTAAACCCAAGGGTCCCCTCTAGTGGCTAACCAGAGACTGCTATGATGGGGGAAACACCAAGAGAACTTAACTGAGGCTCTTGGGGTGCTGCATTCAGCCTTTATATACACTTTACATGTTTGTCCCTATTTGTACACTACCATAACAGGTGTGGGAACAGTGTCCTATGTAAGGTATGGCTATGCAATAGATATGAAATAGAAGTTAATAGAATGTAATAGAAATGGACAGCCTGACATAGCCATGTACTGCCCTGCAGTGCTTGCATAGCCTTCTATACCCTTTATAGATAAATGAATGCTGCAAATAGATAAATGAGAAATGAAAGAGAAGAGAAGCATCACCATGTGTGATGTGCATGTTGTATAGGTATGTGCAGCATGGGTATAGGGTGTGATGTCATGATGATATCATAGATAAGAGTCTAGAATGATAATGTCAGTGATCCAGACTGTGACATCATAGATAAGGAATAGGTCCATCTAGACAGTAGGTCTAGCCTTGTGATATATAGAATGTTCTAGACATGAATATGTGAAGAGGTGAAGGTGTGACATAGTGAAGAGGTGAAAAGGTGAAATATAAAAGTGATTACATAATGTGTCATGTGACCTGTCACATAACCTTTATAAGTTAATGGGAAAAATGATAAAAGTGAAAAATTAAGTATTAGTATAGGGCAATGTTGTCATTTGCAATAGTGGGTGAGTTTTGGGTTGGTGGCATTGAGCCAAACTTTGGTTCTGACTTTCCACATGGGGGTTTTTCCATGTTTATGCTGTGTCATATCCAGTTGGGCTAGCCAGTGAGCTGCTAGCACGTCATCCCTAGCCTTCTCCAAAAGGGAGAGACGTTCAGTAAGGGCTGGGATAACAGTCTTTTCTAAAGAGGGATAGGCTCAGGGTTCATAGCCCATCATAAGAGAGAACAGTGACTTCTTTGTTACAGAATGTGCCAAAGCATTGTGTGAGAATTCCACCATCAGGAGAAGTTCCAGCCAGGAAGAGGGCTTGGCTTAGCAAAACATTTTTAGGTAAGTCCCCACTTCTTGGTTTACTCATTCTGTTTCTCCATCTGTTTGGGGATGGTACATGGTGGAGAGGGCAACATCATAGTTTAGTAGTTGGGCAAGTTCTCAGGCAAAGGCAGAAGCGAACTGAGGACCCCTGTCAGAGATTACTTTGTCATGTAGGCCAAAACAGGGAAAGATGTGGGAGAAAAACAGTTTCACAACTTCAGCAGCATTGGCATTTTCATTCATGGGAATAAGAATCACCCCCTTTGTAAGCCCATGGTTGACCACAACCAGAATAGTGTTAAGAGATCCTATGGTGGGGAGTCCTGACATAAAGTCCATGGAAATCTGTTGGAAGGGACAGGTGGCAGCAGAAGGAATCAGGGAGAGGCTGGGAGAAATTAGGTGGGTGATGACTTTATTCTACTGGCAAACAGCACAGCCAGCGGCAAAATTTTATACAAAAGTGGCCATTCCCAGCCACCAATAGTCTTGTTATAACAAAGCCAAAAGGCAGTATCTGCCGGCATGGCCTTCTGCAGCAGAATCATGGATGGATTGAGTGAGTTGGTGATGGGAGTTAGGGGGAACATAAAGTCGATCCTGATAGTAGAGTAGATTGTCTGTGAAGCACCAGTCTTTCAGGGAGGAGAAAAGGTGGGAAGTGGTGTGTAATGAAAGGTTGTTGAGCACAGAGGTGACAAAGTCATCAGTTGGGGTCAATTGTGTGATACAGTCCTTCAAAGCGAGATCAATGGTGCAGACAATTGCCAAAGGGGTTAAGGGAACAAGATCGGCATTATCAGCTGAAGTGTTGGGTGAATGGAGGTGTGACAGGGCATCTGCCAGCCCCATCAAGGTGCCCAGCAAATGGTGGAAGACAAGATCAAAGTTCATCAGGAACAACATCCACCAAGATTGCTGTTGGGATAGTTGGTGAGGGGATTTAAAATAGCTGAGGTTTTTGTGATCCATGAGGATAGTAACCAGGTGGACAGTACTGGTCAAGTGATGCTGCCACTCTTCGAGGGCACAAATGACCGCCAAGAGCTCCCAGTCATAGCTATCATAGTTCCATTCCTCTGGGGTAAAGGTTTTAGAAAAATAAGCACATGGGTGGAGGTCACCATTTGTGTCTTTCTGCATCAAGACCACCCCACACACTCCCAAGGAGGTATTGGTCATTACCCAAAAAGGGGCAGAGTTGTTGGGGAGGTGAAGGACTGGCTTGGATCAGAAAGCATCTCTGAGGGTGGAGAAGGCTTGATCATAGGCGGGAGTTCAGTCCCACAAAGAACCTTTTCAAGTAAGTTGATTCAGGGGTAATGCAATGTTGGAGAAGCCTGCAATGAATTTCTGATAAAAGTTGCAGAATCTGAGGAAAGATCAGATGTCTTTAATGGTTCAGGGGGTAGTCCACTCATCAATAGCAGACAATTTTCTGGGATCAAGGGCGATCTGACCTGGTCGGAGAATGATTCCAAGAAGTTCTACCTCATTCATAGAGAAGAAACATTTGGATGGTTTGAGGTAAAACTGGTGATCAGAGAGGTGTTGGAGGACCTTCCTCATTCTGTTGTCATGGGTGGGTTAATCAGAGGAGTGAATGAGAATGTTGTCCATGTAAATAATCAGCCATCCTTCCACAATGAAGTCTTGGAACACATCATCCATCAGGGCCTGGAAGGTGGGGGGTGAGCCTGAAAGTCTGAAGAACATTACAGTAGGTTCAAACAGGCCCAAGGGTGTGATAAATGCTGCCTTCCATCAATCTGCAGGTTTGATGTGGATGTTGTTATATCCCTAGCAAATGTCCATCTTGATGAAGATTAAAGAACCCTTGACCTTATCTATGAGTTCAGAGATGAGAGGCAGGGGGTAGGTGTTTTTTACCGTGAATGAATTGACATAGCGGTAGTCCTGGCAGGGGTGAAGAGAGCCATCCTTTTTGGGTACAAAAAAAAAGGCACTGTCTGAGAGGATTTGGATTGGACATTCTTTTCTGATGCAAAATGCTCTTTTATGAACTCTTCACAGGTGAGAGTCTCCTTAGAATTCAGAGGATAGATTTTTGCGACTTTGGGGGTAAAGTTGTTGGTGAGGATGATTTCATGATTGAATTTTTGTTCAGGAGGAAGGGTTCCAGGAGGAGGTTCCTTAAAGATGTGGGCGATGTTATGAATTCTGCTGACGAGCAAGACGAGAGGCAAGCCAGCTTCCTAGAGACTTACTTTAATGTTAGATGGAGCCCCCAACCCATGGGAACGGGCCTTTAACAGTTGGGAGACAACAGACACTGGGTTCACACCTCGCTTAATAACCCCCCATTCTGCAAGTGGGCAGAGTGCAACACACATCCTACATGGCAGGAAGTCTTGGACTTCGATTACGAATACCCCACATGGCAAGCATCCTTGTCTTGACCCTGATTGCCTTCCCTTTCCAACTTCCATTGTTCTTTGTTGTTCTCACCCATATGCTTCCCTCAATTGGTAACCCTGTTACCCTTTGCCTTCCCAATGGACACTACCTTCCCCTTTCCACTGTCCACATAGCTTGGTCCATGCATTTCCCCAATCCACATAAATACCAGAGTGCCATGTACTTGTACCCTAGTTAGATCTATGCTTAATATGCCTAGAGTTTAACCCAGCACTGCTGAGACTTGTGACGACCAGCAAGACCAGACTTCTACAAGACCTCACTTTGCTCTTGAGGAAGTGCTTGACAGTTGGACTTTATACATAGCATAACAGGCAAAGTTGTTGCAAATAGGAGGTAAAGGGATCTCTGCTGGCTGGGAGGTCAGAGCAATCTGGGTGGATAAGGTTGTCTTGCACACAGAGAGATCGGTGTCATGATCATGGTATAGCCTAAGGTATCATAGTAGATAGGGGTGATTGTCTGAGTTGGACAGGTGAGGGGCAATTCCCTGCAAGGTTTCATTTAAGGATAAGGATTCCACTGTCCAGTCAATTTGGGGATTGTGTTTCTGAAGCCAGTCAATGCTGAGGATTACAGGGTCTTTTGCAGCATTTATTGTTGGATAACGAAGGGTTATCCATTAGGCAAAACAAATACAAACCATACTCGGCCGAGTGTATCGGCCGAAATACGGCCTTACCTCCTGAGCGCAGCAAGCGCAGCAGTAAGAGGGGAAAGGCGCAGCAGCTATAGATTACCCCACCAATTGAGTAATACGGTATATTAGACTGTCAGTAGTAAAGGGGATTCTAGCGCAAAATTATAGCCCTGCGTCCCCAATCATCTGCCGAGTATCGCCCACGCCCTTACTACTCGGCTAACAAACTTGTAAGCGACTGGAGACGAAGTGTTCAAATCGACAGTGTGCAGTTACATGAACAACAGGCTTCTTTGATCAACCTGTCTACGTGAGCATGTACAATGAGAATGTGCGGACAACTCACGTATATATCTCCCAAGGCAGTTTTTTCGCTGAGTGGGGTCGCCTTCAGTGGCAGCAGTTACGCAATATATTCGTGCAAGTCGACTGGCAGGTAGCGGAACAATTCTGGCGTTGGGGATGTGCGCCAGTCAGTGCTGCCTCTGAGTCAAGTCGAGTCAGTCATCATGAGCGTGAAAAAACGCTGCAGTGTTGCAGGTGGGCAGTCGAGTGTTCGTTAACAACTACGCCCCCAGCTCAGAAATCCGTGAGGATGAGTTGTACGGTCCCGGGCCATACGATATCAACTCTGCCCTGCAAATCCCCCCGTGCTGTCTACCAACAAACTCCGGCTCATCCCATTCATCCCTCGGATCCACGCCGCCGCCTA
>JBBPKP010000560.1:0-12000 GCA_038089335.1 Boletellus aff. obscurococcineus | reverse complement strand
AACTGAGGAAAGTGGTAACTGTGAACTCTGACTATATAAAGAGTAAAAACAAACACAAACACTGCACCACCAGAGGGCGCAATCACCACATCTAACACTTCCCTCTGATTGCACAACTCTAAGAGGTCTAAACTGTGCAAAGTTACATCAGATCACAGAATTTGTGCACTTTGACTTGAGGTAATGCCTTTGTAAGTAAATCAGCAGGCATATCTGTGGTTGGAAGAAAAGTGGGTGAAACAAGGCCCTGATCCACCACATCTCTCAGCCAAAACCACTGCAAATCAAGGTGCTTCATCCTTCCATGGTGCTCTGGGTGCTTTGCCACTTGAATGGTGGACTGATTGTCCATGCAAAGCACAGATGGGCCAGAAAGGTCAAATCCTACTTCCTCAACCAGTTTCCACATCCACACAACCTCCTTCGCAGCTTTGCAGGCATCAATGTACTCTGCTTCCATAGTGGACAGGGCAACAATGGGCTGATGCTTGGACATCCAGGAAACAGTGCCAGTACCCATCTTGATGGCAAAAGCACCAGTAGAGTAGCCAGAATCCTGGCAACCACCATGATTGGTGTCAGAATAGGTCATAAAGAGCTGGGAGTGTGACAGATCTGGTGCATAAGTGATGCCATAGTCAGCAGTGCCTTTAATGTAGCGGAACAGGTGCTTAATTGCATTCCAATGGGTAATTCTGGGATTGGCTGTGAAGGAGGCGAGTTGGCCAACAGCAAATGTGATATATGGATGGGTAGTGCATGATAAGTATTGCAAAGAGCTGATAGCACTGCCATAATCAATGGAACGCATTGTGGTGTGTTCCTCTGCAGTTTTGGGACTTTGGTAGCATGATAAGCACAGACCTGGGTCCATGGGAGTGGTAATGGCTTTGCAGTCACTCATTCCAAAGCGATTGAGCATATCAGTGCAATACTGGGGCTGAGAGATAGTGAGGGAGCAATGAGTGCGATCACAAGTGATTTTGAGGCTGAGAATCTTGGTAGTGGGCCCCAAATTGCACAGTTTGAAGTGTTTTGTGAGATCTGCGATGGTTTGCTTGATTAATGGGAGGGAGGCCAAAGCAAAGGTCATATCGTCCACAAAGACTAGGAGGAGAATGTGAATATCACCTTTGGTGTAAACATAGAGTGCAGCGTCCAAATATGTCTGCTTGAACCTGATGGCCTCAAGAGTATTGTGCATCTTGCGATTCCATCGATTTCTGCCTTGTTTCATGCCATAGAGCACTTTCCTGAGTAGGCAGACAGTCTCCTTCACATTTCCCTCAGCATATCCTTCTGGCTGCTCCATGTACACCTCACAGTCCATCTTCCCATTGAGATACACATTAGAGATGTCCATGGACCAGAGATGGAGATCTTGAATGTCTGCCAAGGCCAGGATGACTCAGAGAGTGAGCAGACACACTGTGGATGCAAACACCTTGAAATACTTGAATCCAGGGCGTTGTGAGAAGCCCTGTGTGACAAGACAGCCTTTATAATGTTCAAATGAGCCATCAACATGGAATTTCTCAGTGAATACCCATATTGAACCGATCACTGGATGACTCTTTGGCCTGGGCACCAATGACGATGTACCATTCAATTTGTGCACTGCTAACTTGTCCAATGCAGCCTGGTGCCACTAGGGAGCATCCTCTTTGCACATTGCATCTGTAAGTGACCAGGGATGGGGACTAGTCTTCCCAGCCATTGCCTGAGCAATGTCAGCCTCTTCCTCATTATCAGAGTTATCATCAATAGCTAGGACAAGCTGTCCAGGGCTGAGTTTCCACCATTCCCAAGGTGGTTTTTGGTTTCTGGCAGATAAACATGCACCAATACCTACAGGACTAGGTGATCTCACTGGCAGCAGTGTTTGGAAGTGCAACCACTGGCTGCCATGAGGATGGAGGTGCAGAATCATCAACTTCCACCCCCCTCTGATGTGGTGCCTCCACTGCAGGAATAGGTGAACTTTGTTTCCTTGAGTTCCATTGGCAAATCTGGCAGGGTGTATGTTTGCAAGTGCACAGGTGGAGTTAGGGTGGACTGAGAATGTGAAGGGCACTCCCTTTTGTTGAAATCTGTGCACTCTGAAATGAATGTTTGCTTTATAGTTGGGTTGTAAAATTTCCATCCCTTATATCCAGGTGGGTATCAAATGAAGACACACTTTTCATAGTGGGGATGCAATCCAGCATGTTTGTCCCTGTGAATGTGCACATATGCAGTGCATCCCAAAATACAAAGGTGGGAGACATCCAGCTTTCGTCTGTGCCAGAGTTCAAATGAAGTCACCTTGTCCAGCACATCTGTGGGACATCTGTTCCACACATGGACTACAGCAGTGAGAGCTTCGCCCCAAAATGCCATAGCAAGTCTTGATTCCACCAGCATTGCAGTAATTTGTTCTGAAAGCACCCGATTTGCATGTTCTGCAACTCCATTTTGCTAAGGGTGAGCACAAACTGTGTGATGGTGCTCAATACTGCACTGATTGGTGAAATCAAGCATCTCCTTGCTCATATACTCCCCTCCCTTGTCATCTCATAGTGTTTTGATATGTCACTCAGTCTGATTCTGTTAAGACTGGGTCAACTCCAGTCTAACTCTGGCTAACTCTGAAGTTATGCAAGGCAGATTGGGACTTGGCTTTAGTGACTCGGAGTGGAGTGCTGCGCCCTTGCCGGAGTCTGTGTCCCGGATTTGTGGAGGTCAAAGGTAAAGACTTAACATTGACTAGCAATGAAGTTGAGTAGAGGGTCAGAGGAGAGTCAAAGACTCAAGCGGAGGTCAGAGGAGTTGATCTAATTCAATATTTCAACTGAGGAGTGCAATAAAGTACAGAGAGGTTTTTATACTACAGGGTGGAGGACAAAAGGGGTTATAGAAGAACAGATTATGGATATGCAGTCAAATGACCAACAGTATCATATATTCAAGAGAGAGAAAGAATGTTAGAGGGCATGCACACACTAAGCAATGCTTGTTAAGCAAGCCTGTGGAAGATGGAACATATCTACAGTGAGCATATGGAACAGAAAGATAATGGATCTATAGAGTGGAGTATAGGAAAGTGGAGTTCAACTCCAGAGTCTAGGGGTTGTCGATTGCTGAGGCAATGCCAGGGTTGCACAAGTGCAGGCAGAGTTGTCCGGAGTTGGACAGGAGTTGCAGGATATGACAGATTCTCAGTAAATGCCTTGAATTGCTTAAATGTGTCAAATACATCTGATTTCTTGCAAATGGGCAAGATAACTTGGAATCTAGAGTAATCATCAATAAAAGTAACACAGTAGTGGCATCCAGAGAATGTTGGGTGAGTGACTTTATACATATCAGAGTGGACAAGTTCCAGAGGGTGAGATGCTCACCATGAGCTACTAATGAATGGGTTTGCATGCATTTTACTGGCCAGGCATGGCTCACACACTGGGTCAGATAGCACTTTTGACTCCAGTTTCAGTCCAGTGACCATATTCTGCTGAATGAGCAAGTCCACTCCTGCATGGTGGTGATGTGCAGGTCTTTGATGCCACAGAGATGCATTGAGTGGTAATGTCATTGCTGGGTTTGCAAACTCAGACACAGGCTCAGTAATGCCATCCAAACACATGGCATTGCTGTTGTTAATGGGTGTGATGAAGAGTGGTGGTCCATTAGAGCAAGCAAAGGACATGTAAGACACATTTATATGCACAGTAAATCCAGAGTGATGAGTGAGGTCTTTTCTCCAATGTTTGGGTGGAATACCACAGATCCCACATCAGATGAGTAGATGACAGTGTTGTCCACTAGCTTAATAGGGACATGCTTGGGTGCATAGTTGCAGAGCCAATGATGATGGGGCATCATATAAGAAGTGGTGCCTGTGTCTGCATTCCAATCATAGTCAGCATCAAGGTGGAGCAGTGAGAGAGGGTCAGAGGGGTTACTGGAATGATAACTTGCATTTCTGGCACTCTGAGTCACTTCCTGTGGGCCTGAGATTGTGTTTGCTGATGGGAGAGCACTAGATTGGTCCTGGGCCTGGTTTGCTTTCTTCCCCTTTCCTCTATAGAACTTGAAGCACTCCTTTGCATACTACAGGGCCCAACATTTGCACTGGCAATGACCAGGCTTGTCACAGAAGGAGCAAGGTGAGGAGATGCTGCATTTGCAGCCAGAGGATGAAGCAGAGAGAGCAGCCACATT
The DNA here is from genome assembly GCA_038089335.1 of Boletellus aff. obscurococcineus. Classification (NCBI taxonomy): domain Eukaryota; kingdom Fungi; phylum Basidiomycota; class Agaricomycetes; order Boletales; family Boletaceae; genus Boletellus; species Boletellus aff. obscurococcineus. Next base: position 7,800 of record JBBPKP010000560.1, on the reverse strand, counting down.
AGAGACCATGGAAGAGGCATCCAGGCAAGGTCTTCTGTTGATTTCCTCTGTTTGGAATGCCACTTTGACCTTGACCTTGTTCAGATCAGTCAGGAGGGTGAGAGATGAGACAAAGTGGGAGTATTCATGACCTAGAGCATGCATTATTGCCATATAGCAGAGTTCATCATCTGAGGTGGCTAAGCTAAAGCTGCTGGGGCAAAGTTCTTGTATCCAGGCCATTGCTTCCTTGACTTGAGCACTGAGAGCTGGGAGGGACTCCTTAGTGCACTTTTGAATGCTGAAGAAGTGGTCATAGGCCACAAAATGAGTGGTAGCCTCCTGCTGGACAAAGAGTGTCTTGAGTGCTTTCCAGGCTTCTGTGGGATCGTCCTGGTGGGCCCTAATGTGGACTCGCTGGTCAGGCACAATGTTTAGTAATAACTCGCCAGCAGCCTGGTTCTGTTTCACATCCCAAGCATCCATCTCCTTCTCTCCAGGTGCTGGGCACTTCTCCTTTCCATCAATGAGCTGCCAGAGACCCTTAGAGTGCAGGAGGGTCTTCATTTCTTCACTCCAAGTGGTGTAGTTATTGCCAGTAAGAGGCTTGATGCAGTGCTGTTGCTCAGAGGACATAGTGAGGGAGCTGGAGCAGACAGTTGAGAGGGAAGGGTGGATGGGGTGGAGTTTGGAATGGTGAAAATTGATTGCTTAGGAAAGAGATGATTTGAGTGCATTAAAAGCATGGAGAGCACAGGTCTCATAACCTGTTAAACAGCTGGAGAATAGCAGCTGGAGTTCACAGTCTGAAACTAATGGATTGCACAGTGTATAAGTGTACATCACCTGGAGTTTATAGTCAGAAACTGAGGAAAGTGGCAACTGTGAACTCTGACTATATAAAGAGTGGAAACAAACACAAACACACACTGCACCACCAGAGGGCAAAATCACCACATCTAACATCTGTTGCTGCCTGTTGTGGTAAAGGTCCTGTGGACCCTATATATTCCCATGGTCTGTTTGGGAGCATGGACAGCTCCAGGAACCATGTCTTCACCTCTCTGTCCCTGCTTCTCTCTACTATATTGGTCTGCCCATCCATGAACCTCATTCAGGTAATGCTCCCCAGAGTTCTGCCCATCCTCCCTACTACTACTCATATTATATGGCATTGCAGGAACACTCCCACCATCCAGCAGAAGATGATGGCTCCTAGGAGGGCACCAAGAATAATGGTGAGGAGGAGGTGGTGGTGGTGATGGTGGTGGTGGACAGGTTCAATGGAGAGGGAGATGGGGGAGATGGGTGGCAGGAGTTCAAATGGGTATGACAGGTTATTGAGGGAAGCATTTCCTTTGGGCAGATTTATATAGACATAGCATGGTGGTTGCTCTGGTTAAGTTCCATTTGGGTTTCCACATGTTTTTGGTGGAAGAATATCTCCACCATTTAATTAGAAATTCCTATTAGCTAGTCATCCCTCAGTGACCCAAGATGCCCGCTACTTCATAAACTTCTTCATTGTTTACAATATCAGAGGGGGTCATGGGAAGTTGGGGCTATGGTTGTTGGTAACTTTGTATGGAAATAGTATGCTAGCATGGAAGATGAAGTGAACCTTCCAGAAAGGTGAGAGCCACAGTTTGTACATGAGGGGGGAGAGGACCTGTTCAATTTCAAAGGGGCCATCTCATTGTGGGGCCAGTTTTCAGGAGGGGTACTTGGTCTGGAGGTTTCAACTATCCAGCCAGACATTGTCCCCAACTTTCCAGGTTACAGGGGTTCCCCTTGCTTGTTATTCAGTTAATGCAGGGATAAAGGTTTTTCCCAATGGAGGGTAGGCTCTAGGTTCATAGCTAGGTATAAGCAAAAATGGGGACTTCTTGGTTATGGAATGTGTGAGGGCATTGTGGCAGAACTCTGCCATTGATAATAGCTCAGGCCAGCATGTCAGGTTGGCTTGGCAGAATATTTTTAGATATGTTCCCACCTCCTGGTTGACCCATTTTGTTTTGCCATCAGTCTGGGGATGGTGTGCAGTGGATAGGGCTACATTGTACTCCAAAGGGTGAGCCAGCTTGCACACAAAGGGGGAGGAGAATTGGGAGCCCTACTCAGAGATAAATTTTTTGTATAGTCTGAATCAGGGAAAGATATGGGAAAAGAAAAGACTGGTGATGGTGGATGCATCAGCCAAAGCCAAGGTGGTAATAAGAACCACCCCCTTAGTAAGTCTGTGGTCAACCATGACCAAAATGGCATCATGGGGGCCTATAATGGGGAGTCCTACAATGAAGTCCATAGAGATAAGTTCAAAGGGGCATGAAGCAGAGCTAGGAATGAGGGATAAGGGGGGGTGGGGTGAGAACCTTGTTTTACTGGCAAATAACACAGCTGGTGATGAAGTTCCAGATAAAGGTGGCCATGCCCAGCCACCAGTAATTATGGCAAAGCAGGAAGAGTAGGCAGAAAGTTCTGGTGTGCCCCCTGGCAGGGGATTCATGGATAGGTCGGACAAGATTGCAGTAGGTGGGCTCAGGAATGTAAAGGCAATTCTGGCAATAAAGTAGATTGTCAGAGAAGTGCCAGTTGGCCATGTGGGCAAAGAGCCAAGAGGGAGGGGTGTTGGAGGAGAGGGCATTGAGGGAGGCAGTAAAAAAGTCATTAGTAGGGGTGGACTGAGCAATTCATCATTGGAGTGCCATATCAATAGTGTGTACAATAGCAGCCAGGGATAGGAGGGCCAGATCAGCATTGTCCTGGGAGGTGTTAGGGAGGTGGAGTCAAGAGAGGGTGTCACCAGGACCTATAGCCAAACAAGGGAGGTGTTTAAAGATAAGTTCCAAGTCTATAAGGAATAGCATCCATTGTGATTGGCAGTGGGAGAGTTGATGAGGGGATTTGAAGTAGCTAAGGTTCTTGTGGTTGGTAAGGATGGTGATAGGGTGGGCCATCCTGGTGAGGTGGTGTTGCCATGCTTCAAGGGCCTGAATGACTACAAGAAGTTCACAATCATAAATATCATAGTTGTGCTCTTCAGGGGAGAAAGTTTTAGAGAAGAAGGTGCAGGGGTGGAGGTCACCATTGGTGTCCTTCTACACAGGACTGTGGCACAAGCCCCAAGAGAGGCATCAGTCATGACCCAATAGGGGACAGAGTCATCAGTCAGGAGCAATACAGGCTTGAAGCAGAAGTGATTTCAGAGGGTGGAGAACATGCAGTCACATGCCAGGGTCCAGTTCCATGGGGTATTTTTGCAGGTGAGGTTGTTTAATGGGAGGGCAATATCAGAGAACCCCACAATGAACTTTCTATAAAAGTTGCAGAAACCCAGAAAGAATCAGATGTCTTTGACTGAGCAAAGGGTGGTCCATTTGTTAATAGTGGAAATTTTTCCAGGATCAAGGGAGATCTGGCTGGGCTGTAGTACAATTCCTAGGAAGTCAGTTTTGGCAACATCAAAGGTGCATTTGGAGGGTTTCATGAAGAACTGATGTTCCAAGAGGTGGGTGAGTACCTTCCAGGTTCAGTCATGGTGTGTAGTGAGGTCAGATGAGTGGATGAGGATGTCGTCCATGTAAATGATCAGCCAACCCTCAGCAATATAATCCCAGAAGACATCATCTATAAGGGCCAGGAAAGTAGGAAGGGAGTTGCATAGGCCAAAAAACATGATGGTGGGTTTGAACAGCCCAAACTGGGTGATGGAGGCCACTTTCCAGCAATCAGCAGGCCTTATCAGGACATTATTATAGCCCTAATGGATTTCCATTTTGGAGAAGATGGTTAACCCTTTAATCTTGCAGACTAGGTTGAAGATGAGGGGAAGAGGGTAGGTGTTCTTGATGGTGAACAAGTTTATATAGCAATAGTTCTGGCATGGGCAAAGTGGCTTGGGGGGACTTAGAGGGGACCATCTTTCCCAAGGCTAAATGTTCATTGACAAACTCCTTGCAGGAAGGGTCTCCTTTTGATTGAGTGGGTAGATCTTGGCCACTTTAGGTATGAAGCCATCCTTGAGGAGGATCTTGTGGTCAAATTTTCTTTGTGGGGGGAGTTCACTGGGTGGGGGTTCCCTAAATACCTCCTTAAATTCAGCACAAATGGCAGGCAAGGGTAGATTAGGGAGAGTGGAGCATTGGGCAATGGTTATGGAGAGTGTGGTCTTGCATATCCAAGGCATTCCTTCTTGGTGGAGATTCAAGTACCACAAGAGGTAGGCTTGCTCTTCCAGGCTGGGGAGTTTAATAGGGGGGAGGGCAAGAGTCCATACTGTCCAGTCAATGGTAGGGTTATGGGAGGGGAGCCAGTTTATTCCAAAAATGACAGTGCCCTTAGCCGCATTGATAACATAGAATGACAGCTGTTCAGTTTGCCTCTTGATTGTAAGGTCAAGGAGGACATGGTATCTTATCAGTCCAGCTTAATTCTGGGGTCCATCTATGTTCTTCACAATTAGCAGGACTCTGAGTTGCCAGAGGATCCATTCTGCCCTTTTTACTGTCAAGGTGTTAACAAAACTTTTCATGGCTCTGCAGTCAATTAGTACTTCAGTTTTAACAGCTTTTGCTTCTAGATTACAAAGTTTAATGAGGATTTTCATATATCAGGGATCAGTTTGCAATACAATTACAAGAAGCAATACAGTCAGGAGAGTAAGACACCACTACTCCTTTCCTCAAGAAAAACCCTGTTCAAAGGCTATGTTCCTAATGGTTGCTGCTTCTTCTTTGACTGATGGTTTGTCACTGAATGCAATGTTCAGAACCTTGGCCAATTCTTCCTTGGTGTACTAGAGGAAGCAATGAACTCTCCAAGTGTGTTAGTTTCTGTGGTCTGAACTTGGGCTGGGGTTTTCCCTTTGTCTTTTTAGTGGTTGGCCAACTTACATCCATGTTTCTTGCACATGAAGCACAAGTTCTTTCTGAAACACTCTGCTCATTGCTTGGGGGAAAGTTGTACCAAGTCAATATCCATGGCATTAGGGTTATGATGCTTTCTTGGGGCAGGACTGCTAGAGAAGTATCCTTTGTTACTTCAGAGCTAATCCAATCTAATCACATTCTGTTCAAAAACTCTTGCCTGGTCAATCCATACCTTCCAGGATACAGGTGGGGGTTAAGGGTAGCCATAATTTCCACCAGCTGGTGGTGAACTCCCTTCCTTAACAGGTCCATTAGGATGAGGTCATGTCCTTCTTTGAGCTTGCTCCATCCTGCCACTATCTCAAAAGTAGCAACATATCTATTAAACTTCCCTTGATTTTTTTAAGAGGGGTTTCTTTCCTTAGGGTCTGGGAAGTCTGCCTGCTTCATAGTGTACAACTCATTTCTGGCAGTTTCTTATTATCCAGCCAGGATGAAATAGGCATTGAAAGCTTTCTTAAACTGCTGGAAGGTGGCCATTGGTACCTTTGGATACCAGGTTTCTGTGAAACTGTGCCTCTGCCTTTCCTCATCTTGTTCAGGCAGGTAAGGATCATTTCCTTGTTGGAGCGGCAGAACAACTCATTCATAGTGAAATTGGCAATCATTACCAGCATCAATCTGTTGGCATCTCCCAGCTTTCTGGAGAAGTCAGCAGGGAGGCCTGCCTTGTGTTCTAGTGGTCTTAGGGGCATTGGGTTGACTTGTGGTGAGGGTGGGGCAGACTTTATACATGCTTCTGGCAGAGGGGGGGTCAGTGGGAGATGTTCCTTGGGTTATGTAGGCAGGGGGGTGATAGTGCATGGGGTATGGGGCTGGGTGGTTCCAGCAGACAGAGGGTTCCTTTTTGGGAGTACTCAGGGTGTGTCAACTGGGTGGCTTGATGGAAAGAAGTGGGGAGGCAGGGAGTGTGAATGAGGGTCCTCTTCTTCTTTGAAAGAATGGAGAAGGGAGGAGAGGTATTCCTATGATTTGTCTTCTTTCAGGGGCTTGGAAAGGGGAGTGGTATTTGGAGTTGGATTCCCTAGATTGTTCTAAGTCAGAGGATCCTTGGGAGGGGTGGCAGAAGGTCATGTTTAAGTGGGATTTGCCCTACTGTGCAAGGGCAGGGGTGAAGAATGAGCTAGATCTTTTGTTATGTCAACATAACTGATCTTACTGTCAAGCATGTCCTTCAGCAGTGGAGCAAAGTCTGATAGAAGTCCCAGGTCTTGAATGATGCCAGACACATTTGAAGGAGAAGAGATATGTTGTTAAACATAGATCTAGCTAAGGAGTACAAGATGGCTACTACCATTAAGACTGGGTCAACTCTGGTCTAACTCCAGCTAACTCCAGAGTTATACAAGGTGGATCGGGACTTGGCTTCAGCGACTCGGAGTGGAGCGCTGCGCCCTTGCCAGAGTCTGTGTCCTGGATTTGCAGAGGTCAGAGGTAAAGACTTTACATTGACTAGCAACAAAGTTGAGCGGAGGGTCAGAGGAGAGTCGAAGACTCAAGCAGAGGTCAGAGGAGTTGATCTAATCCAATATTCAAACTAAAGAAAGCGACAAAGTACAGAGGAGTTTATATACTACAGGGCGGAGGACAAAAGGGGTTATAGGAAGAATAGATTACAGATGTACAGTTGAATGACAAACAGTATCGTATGTTCAAGATAGAGGAAGAATATCAGAGTGTATGTGTGCACCAGGCAATGCTTGTTAAGTGAGCCTGCGGAAGATGGAACATATCTGCAGTGAGCACATGGAACAGAAAGATGACGGATCTATGGAGCAGAGTATAGGAAAGCGGAGTTCAACTCCAGAGTCTAGGGGTTGCAGGTCATGGAGGCGATGTTAGGGTTGTGCAAGTGCGGGTGGAGTTGTCCAGAGTTGGATAGGAGTTTCAGGATATGACAACTACTTGGGTATTTATTGGGGGGGGCTGTGGGGAAGACAATCTGGGCAAACAAAGGGGGGCCAGATTAGGAGAAGAAAAGGTAGTCCATATTTGGGGAACAAAAGGAGAAGCATACTATATGTTGTTACTCCCAACCAGGAAGTCTGAATACACTGGGGTGTGTTCAAAGGAAATGAAGAGAGGGACAAGTGTGGAAGGCTGTTAATGAGGCACTCATAAGGGAGAGAGGAAAACATAACACCTCTGACTTGGAAATAATTTTTACCTACCTTAACAAAATGAGTGAAGGCAGAGGAGTGGTCTTTACTAAAACCTGGTATCCAAAGGTCCCAAGAAGCACCTTTAATGAATTCAAGGAGGCCTTCAAAGCATTGTTTGTCCCTGCCAGATTATAAGAAAGAGCTTGGAACAGACTGTACAACCTAAAGCAGTCCAACTTCCCTAACCCTAAGGAGAGAAACCCCTTTTGAAGGAACCTGGGAAACTTCAACCTATTTATCACTGCCTTTGAAATCATGGCTGTAAGAAGCAAACTCAACACTGGACATGACAGGATCCTCATGGATGTTCTAAGGAAGGGGGTACATTGCCAACTTGTGGAAATGATGGCCACCTTGAATCCACAACCCACCACCTGGAAGGATTGGGTAAACCTGGCCCAGGTATTCAAGCAGAATGTGATAAGACTTGACCAACTAAGGGGAAACAAAGGGCACTTCCCCAGTGGGCTGTCCTTACCTGTTAAGTCCGGTTCCTCCGGGTTCAACTCCGACGAAGTCCGGGACGGAGATAGGCGGAAGTGTCAGAGGGGGCGAGGACTTGGTGCAGGACTTATGTGTCGCACCCTTGTACTCGCTGTCCTCGGAGTCGGAGGTCGGAGGTCGGAGGAGGAGGAAGCAGAGAGAAGAGCGGAGGGGTCGGAGTTGTCAGGAGGTGACTAATTTGATAACCAAACTAAAGACTACAGGACGGAGTTCTACAGTATTTATAC